>VWZZ01005683.1:331293-418067 GCA_013399095.1 Psophia crepitans
TCACCAGTTTTGTTGCTCTTCTCTGGACACGCTCCAGGGCCTCGATGTCTTTCTTGTATTGAGGGGCCCAAAACTGGACACAGGACTTGAGGTGTGGCCTCACCAGAGCCGAGTACAGGGGGATAATCACTTCCCTACTCCTGCTGGCCACGCCATTCCTGCTGCAGGCCAGGATGCTATTGGCTTTCTTGGCCACCTGGGCACACGTATGTTATGATTATGCTATGAATAAATCCTGGGACGTTTTGAGTAATAGCTGACCATCACATGGCTTTGGTCAGGATAAAGCCCTCAATAATGATGTCAACTTAGTTGAACCTTCTTTAGTGTGCTGTTTAAATTAACACCGGCAAATAAAAGTATTACACTGTCTGGAACAATTAAGAAAATGTATCTTTGAGCAAGTGAAGGAAGGAAAGGAGTAGCTGGTGAAATGTATGTGGGTTAACTACTGAATTTTGGTCAGTCTACAAGCATAACATCATAGGCAATAATTTATTCTTTTTTAGCTTTTTCTGAACCAGAATCTGGATTAATTTACCAGAGTTACAGAAAGCTTTTTACATTGCCCATTCATTTTCATTTGCAGCAAAATTCAGTATCTGTTGAAGTATTGGTAACTGGATGTTGGCGCAAAGGGAGCTACAATAAATTATTCATCACAATTAGCATAGAAGTGCAAAATTTCACAGGAGGGATTAAAGTGGAATGACTCATTCAATCTATCTTGCTGTTTACAGAAGTTTCAATAATCTAGTGAGGGTGCAAAAATTGCCATGTGACTGAGGTTAGGTAAAGAGATAGTTTGAATAAGTTAATTGTAACAGCAGTGTTTGAGTAATGTGTTGTCTGAAATATTGTTGAAAGGTACCAACAGTTTCTGTGAAATGGGTCTTCTGCTTAATATAGAATAGCAGACTAATTCACAGGTGGTGGATACGTTAGGTCAATGGAACAAACAATCCGGTCTGTCCACAGAGAGTAGCTCTAAACACCACTCAAGGCAACAGGGTTGTGAAAAGACCTGATCAGAAGCTAGGACACAACATTGCTGGATATCCATAGGCATTTGAGTCAGAAGGCAATGGTACAATCCACCGGAAAATAAAAGGGTTTCAAGAAGCAGCAAAAAAATAGAGTTTCTGGGGCCCAGAACTGACAGAAGGTTCAGATATGGCACCTGAAAACAAAAAAAATTGCCTGTTTCTTTTGTGCAAGAAAACACATTTGTGTATATCCCTTGTAAACAAGCAGAACTGCAGCAAAAGAAATCCAGCTCTCACCATTTGTCCCTCTGTCATAACTAATTTTGCAAGTGCCTGGTCATAAACTAACTCAGATTAATGGGGCAAAAATATATTCAGGAAGAAAACCCTTACATGGTTAAGAAAGATGACAAGTTCTATAGTTCTGTAAGGGCCTTAAACATGTGTTTGTTTCTGCCTATGATAGTTTGAGGCCCTTTCTGAGATCACCTAATATCTTTCTGCAACATCACATAGTTTTTTAGAGGAATTTGACAGGATGGCAAGATTTTGACTGGAAGATGGTTGTGAAAGAACACTCTAGGACGTAAGTCAAGCTGAGGAGCGAAGTTGGAGAAGAATTCATGAGTAAAGGCTTGTGACAAGATGAAACTCTTAGTAACTATTTGTAATTTGTCATGTAGCTTGAAGAGAATTCTCCCTGGAGCTGTGAAATTGCTGATAGTTAAAGTGCACTCTAAGTAAGAGTTGACAAGAAAAATTCAATTTCTCCAAGACTTGATTCTTGGCTATGATCAGTGATCTGTAAACATATGCCCATTTGTTTTAATTAACATTATTAGTTAGAAGGATATTTTGTGCAAGAAATCTATTCTGGCCCAATCCTTTTAAAGCTAGTAGGTAGTCTAAGATCAGTTGAATACTTCTGTTGCATTCTCAGCATTCATTCATTGTCTTGGATGATTTCAGCTGATTGCAGTGATGTCAAATCATCAGTTTACTAGGTAGCCATCTCTGTGTAAGCAAGTCCATTTGGCAATGGCACAGTATTTATAGGTCTACAGTGGGATACATGTGCAAATTTTCCAAGGCATAATTTTGCTACAAAGAGGAAAAATCTGAGGAGGAATTTGATTGGAGAATGAATTACAGTAAGTGATTCACATGACAGGGTCAAATTCAGGTATTCAGTGCTGATCCTGGAAGCTCATCAGTATGCTGGGACTTTTGCCAGAACGTTAAGAGAAATATGATTTATGAAATAATATAATTTTTGTAATGAATCACAGTTTTCTGCGTTCCAACTTGTTTTCTTCTCTTCCTAGGGACAAAGACAGCCTAGCCACTGGAGATGAGGATGTGAACATAGAAACATCTAATCAAGAAGGTAACAAAATCAAAGGGGTTAGCAACCTTAAGATCATTGTTTAATTAAGGTGAGTGGAAAGTGATCTAATGGGTAGAACCCTCTGAGTTGTGCTGAAGAAGAAACCATGGAGTTTTAGAGAGGTTAGTAACAGAGGCTTTTAAAGATCATAATTAGCAGTGGGTTTTCAGCATTTTCATTAACAATCTGGGCACAAAACCCAATACTTTATTAATGCAATTTGCTGATAATATAAACTTGGAAGACAAGAACAATGTGGAGAGAAATCAGAACTGTGTAGACACATAAATAGATAACCTTAAAACCATCAGATTTAATCATACAAAATGTATACCCCTCCAGCCCCCCAGATTCACACTTTTTAAACTGGACCCTGGCTGTAGGTCTTGGGCTAAGGCTCAGCCCAGTCCTCTGGTTAGGGCTAGGAGAGAGGCACATTTTTAAAAGCTGACAAACTATGGTGGTCAATATAATGTCAAGGCCACAGATAACCTGTTTGGGGCTAAAGCTCAGATCGAGACTAGGGCTCCTGCTACGTTTAGGATTGAAGTTAGAGTTCAGAGAGGCAAAGTTTTGACTTTCACTCACAATCTGCTTTTGATATGAAGTACCTCTAAGCAATTGCTTCTGTATATTTGAAGTTTCTAAGGTGAGGAAACAAACCTCAGCCCCCAGATCAGTGGGTTCATCCATCCATGAAATCACCAGTGCTAACATAATTAAAAACTGTCACAGTATAAAAGGCAATAATGCAGCTTTTAATTTTCCCCATACACAGTACATCTATTGGCCTTAGCAATTTAAATGAATTCATTTTTTTTCAGCTCAAGTTTTTATGAGTTAAAGGAATTTCACTAGAATATGGAATTTTCCCCTAGTTGCTGGTTTCAAACGTTATATTGCTCAACTGCCAAAGAAAAAACTAACCTCCTGTACGGCTAGTTTTGATCATTCAGCACTGGATTGTACCGATGTGTAAACATAAGGATTGATTTTAGCCAGTGTTAAGAGTTTGAAAGCTTATTTCACTCACACTGCTGAATCAGACTCATTTTGTATGAAAGAGTGTCCTTTTGCTGCACATGCAGGTTCTCCTGACATCCTTAAAATTTCATTACAGACCATTCAAGCAGCCCATAGCCTAACACTGCATACACTGGGAGGGGAAAAAACCCAAACCCACTTATTTGAAGAGCTGAAATATTGAAAGTAGGAAGAGGGCAGTGTCAGAAATCTTCTGCGACTCTGAAGTCACTTGTCTGAAAAAGACTACAGCAGAAGCAGGATGAACAGAAAAGGCTTCTAATAACATCCTTTTTAAATGGACTATTGAGTGCACGCTGGGGAAATCAAACTAATTAGGAGGTTGCATAGTATGCTCCTAACAGTTATAATCTTCCAAGCAACTGTCTCTACTTATTTCCTTTCTGCACTGCAAACAGAGAAAATCAGGGAAGAGAGATGGTTTGGGAAAAGAGAAAGTGTTTTGAAGAACACATTACCAGTGTGCAGAAGGGATAATTTCAGTGGTGACTGTGGAGTGCCCTGCTCCCTTGCATGCATCTGGTGTCTGGGGGTCAGGGAAAGGGAAGGCCTGACACACTGTTCAGCTTTGCCTTCCCTTGGCTCCCACCTACATTATCTTACAGTAGAAGTGCACCCACACAGGAGATGATAACCCATATTTAATCAACTGTCTTGTTAGTATTGTTCTAAATAGTGCAGAGTAGTTTAGGCTTCATAGACAGAAGGAGGTACAGAATAATATTATTATTCTACTCAGTAAGGGCCAGAGTCTTCTTACCATTACAAATCCAGTTCAACACAAACAAATCATGTTACTTGAATCATGAGATTGGAGGGAACAGAGTTTGTCCCACTACTGAAGGGCCCCCTTAGTTGGTTACAGCTAGGCTGTGCTACCTAAACCTGTTAGCAGAGACCCTGATTCCCTCAGGAGTGGATATAGCTGAGCGATACAGTGCCTTAGCACTGCTCTAGGGCTACAAAATGAGAAGATGGCTGTATTGCTTACCTGCCTCCTCCCCTCAGTTAACACTTCAACAGTATCCCCACCTATACTGTTATCACATGGTGTAGACGACAAACCCGGTCGTGAATTTTTCTTAGTATGAAAAATTAGCCCATGTTGATTATATATATGTTGTGAAACTCAAAATTGCTTGCTAGCTCTCAAGGTTATATGTGCCTGTAGGCAGATTTTCACAGGGACTTCATGGACATGTTCCCAAGAATGAGTGTCCCAAGAATGAGTGAACCTTCAGGTTTAATTACTTGTCCCAAAGCATTGGGATGCAGATTTTCAGCCAAAACCAGCATGCTACAATTGCCTGAACTCACTTTTGGAAATTACTGGTTCCCTCAAACTGAAATTAAAAATAATGGCTTTAGGTAGCCGTAAGTATTGAACATATGCTTAAAGACTTCAGATTTGGCATTTGAACAAAGAATAATATAATCAAAAGCAGTAGTGTGAATTACAGGCATCATTAAAAGTGCTGCCTATAGAGAAATTAGACCATTCATTAAACTATAGTTCTTAGCCAATTAGAGCTTTAAATATGGGGTACTATAAAAATTATAGCAATCACCATGATAATTAAATGAGTCATCTATGATTACACATGAACTTAATGTCATGCTTAAGGCAAGAGGTGAACTTTATGCTTTAAAATGTTAATTGGCCTTTAGGAAAAAAAGAATTAGATGGACTTAATACAAAGGACTAGATGGTACCTTGGACTGTGTTCCTAACTAGTCAAGTATAGAATAATAGCAACCTTCCCTATGTTTCTCCATGACCTCTTTGCACTTCTGTAAGGAATTTTACCTGTAGGCCAAAAAACCCCAGTTTTAAGACTTTTTGTATTAAGCAAGACAATCACTGCTTATTTTTCTGTTCAAATTTTTAAGAATTCAAACATTGTAATAATAGCAGTGGTAATTGTTAGGTGACAATCCTATAAGCATCAACCATTCTTGACTGGCATGTGAGCCTGTGGTATTTAATGTTTTATGTTATGTTTTATGTTATCGATAAAAAGAAGTGAATAAAGCACTGAGCTTCCAGGGAACATCTGATATTACATAGTAGTTGGGAGTTACACAAATAATTCACTACACACTCTTGTTTGCCTTGGCTTCAGACTCCAGTATGAGAGTCACTGGGCCACAAAGCTTGCTTGCAGGAAGAAGTGACGGGCACAAAGCACTCATTGCCACCCTTAAATTCATGGTCTAAGTAGGCCTGATATGACATAAAAGAAGCAAATGAAAATAGCTTAACTGAGGGACTCCCCCATACTGTCTGCCCTGGGAGAAGAAAGACTACAAACTCTGTGAGTTTGGTTCAGATGTCCACCCCAACCAAAATCAAAAGCTATTTGAGATGCTCCATGGTATCCCACATTGCTGTTAGCTGATGATCCAGAAAGGCATGGGTCTTTCAAAGGTAGCTGTGTTTTAGTCTATTAAGTAACTCTCATCTGTTCCAGATACAAGTATGTTACTGGCAATTTCAGGGTAACATACTGTGTTAGCTTTTCCCTCATGCTCTTGTTCCTTTCTCTGATGGTAGAGGAATGTTGCTCTTCTGTGAAGAGACCAAAATTTCTCTAAGAACTCCCTTAAGACAGGACACTTTCATTGCTTTGTAGTTTCAGCAGCTCTTCAGAACAGATTTCAGACTCACAATCACGTTGCTCAAGGGGGTGTCCTTTAGGTTAACTCCTCAGTTCACACTGAGACAAATTCACTTTTTACTATGTTTTCCCCTAGACTCAAAAAACCTAGAAAGCTTACTCAGAGAGGCATAACATTAGTAAGAAAGGGATGAATTACAAAAACACTTTGGCACTTTTACTCACAGAACTGCGCTGAATAAGAAGGTGATAGACAGCAGCATTCACGTTAGGTGCTTTCAGAATCAGGAATGTTACAGAAGTGGTAAACAACACAAGCATGGATAATTCAGCACACACAGCATGAGGCAGAACCTCTGGGGGATAATAGAGTTAAACCTCAATTTGTTCTCTGCTTCTAATACGTGCTATGGGCTCTGGCCTCCATTCCTCTGAGGAAATTGAACATTACAAGCAGGCACTCACAGAATTACGAATATTTTTGGCTGCAGTCTTAAGACCCTCTAAGTCTCAGCTCTCTTAGGATTCCCTATCCTGTATAATAATGATAATCTGAAACTCTGACTATGTAGGGGCCAAGAAAACCGTACGAGAGGTAGCAGTAAAAGGCACTAAGTCCAGGAATCTTCTTCAGCATCTTGATACAAGACTGTATCCAGCTACAAACATTAACTGTCACTGAGGCTGTTTGGAAGTTGCTCACATTTCCTATTATTTGCTTAGATTTCTCTTTGTTTTCATACTACAACCTCTTGAGGGAATATAACAGTCCAGTTAAGAGATCCGCTGCATCAGTTCCTGCCTGTTTCTTTGGTGGATTTCTGACCTCTCAAACCCAGCGTGCCATGAGGTACAGGCTACGGACATGCTGCAAGCCCCACATCTGATTCTGCTGTCCTGACAGCCACAGAAACATTGCTGTCACAGCTCACAAGGCTGGACTAGTGCCAGCTAAATATAGCTTTAATGGGATCACTTTCTCTGGTGACTGAGGAGGCTTAGCTGCCATATGGTCTCTTTAGGCTTCTTTTCTGCCAGTGCTGTGGAAGGAATTGCCCTGCCACAAGCTGTAGAAGGAGGGATAAAGAACCAATGCTAAGAAAGAGGAGATGAAAGTGCAAGACGTCAAACGGATTTATAGGTTAGTAGAGGAGTCACTCATCATGAAGACTAAGTCCTAGTGAAAGATAGCAGCAAATGAAGGGGCTGAAGATGTGAAGTTCACTGTCCTATAGCACATTTCCCTTCTAGGGTGGAATCTATCAGCAGGTTATTTACCTATGTTTCTTCAGTGTTTTCCAAAGTCCTAAGAACTAAATGTTTATTATAATACAGATGAGCAGAATGAGTAGAAATTGTACAGCAGGGTGCAGAGAGCAGGCTTTGGCAATTCCTACAGGAATGCTAGGGAAAATAGTCCTGGCAAGGACCAGGGGTGTCCTGATGAAAGGAGCTATTGACTTTTCACCAGATCCTTGAACTGATAATTAAAGCAAGTGAGATGAAGAAAAAAGTAAGTGGCATTAAAATGTAATCAGAGAGTGATAAATGCAAATGTCAATAATTTAATTAGTGCTATTCTTTCTTGAGAGGCAGCAAGTAAAAAAAAAACAAAACAAACAAAACCCCAGCAGATTACAGTCTAGGACTGAGTCTACACTTCAGAACTGCCTGCTGTATAGCAGAAAGTTTATTGCAAAACAAGTTATACTTTAATAGCTGTCCTGCCACCACCATGGCTATTTCTTCACGGGAGATACTTTTACTCTGCCGACCCACAGCATACAAAGTACTGAGGCTGCTGGACAAACTGACTGGCAAAGATCTTCATGACTTAATGCTGATGATACAGACTTTCCCTAAGACTCCATTGGCACAGCCTGAACAATTAAGGCCCTTAGTTTTAGTTTGTTGTTGCTCAGAGTCAATATCCATACGCCAGAGCTTCTTCTGACTGATCCCCCTGAGGGAAGCACAGGCAGTGCCCGGAGAAAGATGTTTTTCTTTGTTGAGACAGACACACTATCATACTTCAGGATGTTAACCTTGCCAGTGAAAGCACTCCTCCAGTTTTGCTGGCATAAGCATGGGAAACAGAGGATATGATCTGTTCACGCTCCCTGTGATGGCAATATCAGTACAGCCAAACCCTCTGTCGGTGTAACTTGAGGATCTCACGCCAGATGCACACAAGCTTTTGCCAGGGTAGCAAGTGATGGCTAAGATAGCGTCTGCCCTAAGCAATTTGGTTGCACCACCAAATGCTGCTTGTAGACCTGTCAGATGCAAGGTGGAGATATTTTTTTTCATCTTGTTTAGCTCTTGAAGGAAAACTATGCAAAGTGCATGGTGAGAAAAACCCCTCCTGCCGCTGCTCCACATTGCGTCTCCACGAGAGGGCTCTGCTGGCGTACCTACATGGGCCCAGCCGGAGCCACCTCCTAGAGGTTCCTCTGATCCCTAGGGCTGAATTGCCTGATCTCTCTAGCACAGTCCCTTGTAAACTCTCAGACCAGCTGAAAAAAACACACACAGAAATCAAATCTGAAAAAAATCCATAACAAATACACCAGGATCAAATATCCACCATGTTTTTCAGCCTGTGATGACAGTTACAAGGTCTTGACCCAATAAGGATGTGTGTCATGGACCTCTTTATAAGAGAAATGCCAAAGTTCGCAGTGAGAAGTTGAACCCTGCCATAGAGCAAAAGACATACCCGATATGTCACTAACTTTGCTCTTCAGTGCCTTTATTTTTTCATACACATTAGAGCATCGTTAGGCTTGATCTTTTCTGCTCCGTGGCTGCTGTGTTTCCCTCAGCAGTGTAAATCCGGGTGAACAGAGTTCATCTCTCTCATCCGGACAGTGCAGTGTTACCCACTTCATATGAGGACCAAAACAGTGAAATCACTTTATCTGCTGTTTGCCACTGTACAACTGATCTCATACTTGCTCAGAAGCGAAGAAGTTCATTCAGTGTAACTGAGTGTAGGTGAAAGGAACACCCAGGCTAGGGATTTCACCACTGTACCCAGCATAAAATCTTCCTGCACTGAGTGATGAGATTTCTGAAAACAGAAGCTGACTCCGATGTGCACAGCATCAGGAAAGCAGAACTAGGTCACTCTCATGCTAGAAATAAATTGTATGTTTTACCATAGCAAGTGGTTGGCTTTATATATTGGAAAGTTATGGAATATTATTAGTTTTCTAATAATATAACTAATTTCTAATTTTTTATCTAATAATTACAGAGGTTTTGCATGCCTAAGACTGATTACACATGTGAGGTTTTTTTCTATTTTTGTGTGTGTGTATATATATATGGCATATTGTACTCTGCAAGCTGCATTTTCAAGACATTCTTGTAAAAACAGCTTTGCAGCGTGAGATAACTGCCAGCTTAGAGCCACCTTTGGTACATATGGCTTATGAGTTTGAGGCCTCTACAATTTAAATCAAATCTCATGGACAACACCCAGGTGAAGAGCACTGTGAATAGGGCTAAAGACATTTCTGCAGAGACCAGGAACAATAATGAATGTACAAAACTCAACCCTGGCAGAGCTCACTACTGTCACCTTAGTTCATGGTCTGAGCTCTCACATCAGTGCAGATTCCCCAGCACAGAACTCACACACCAGTTCAAACTCTGACTCGCATCTGGAATGAGACAACTGGCTTTCCAGGCAAGCAGACTCATACCCAGATTAGATCTGTCTCACACACTGGTTTTGCCCTTCTAGGCAGAATGGGTACATCCAGCTCGAACTCTAGCCCAGCAGACAGATACAGCATGAAAGTAGCCACCAAAAATCTCTTATGCTTTAAAAACATGGGGGAACAAAACCATATGTACCACTCTGTTTTCTTAGCTCAATGATCTGCATTTGAAAACTATTCACAAATTTCAGCTGATTCAAAACGCAGAAGGCAGCTGCCTGCTCTGTAACCCCTGGACAGCTGTAGCCCGTGGAGTGATACTTACTTTTGTCTTTGATGGTTTTAGAAATTGTTGCTACTCGCTCTGAGGTTAATGATGAAGCTCGTTTTGGCATCAGTGGTAGAACGTTAGTTCTGAAAGAAGGACTGTTAAATGAACCCAAATAATGGTACAAAAGTCTCACAAAAATTGTATCAAAAGTCTAGAACTCCCACACACACACCTTCCCACACACATATACCTTTTTGGTCTCCATCACAATACTGAGTTCATCTGAGAGGCCTAACTGAACCCTACACCAACTGAAACTTCTGAGTCTTGGTGGTATGGTGGTTTCAAGGAAGGGCTTTTGACTAGCCCTTGCCTTAACCTTTGCTAAGTGGCCTGGAGCTCTTAATTTCCAGACCATGTTGAAACACCTTTCACTTCATTTGGCTTCTGATGAAGGAGGTTGATGATGAAGCGCAGCATTTTAGACAAAGATGTTGAAATCTGATGTTTGATTTTTTGACTTTTATATCATGTCACTCTGGATTTGATTGACTTTTAATATGCGTTTTGTCCCAAATGCTGAGGCATAATTTAATGAACTGGAAAATAAAATTACTAATTGTCAGCATGACTGTTTAGTGATTGGAGTGCTTAGTCACTCTTGAGGCTGACATTTTTAAAGCTTGCATAGGATTTCAGTTGCATGAATTCTGCTAAAGTCCTATTAAATTAGACACCTTAACCTCTCCCCTCTCAGCAACTGGTAGGAGAGCAGACCTTAGAATTAAAAGACTACACATGAGTTTGACAAGGTAGTGCATAAAGGTTTTTTAGAAAACCTAGAATGGATTAAAATCTTGGTAGTCAGTCTTAAACTGTGGAGTAGTGCTTACAGAGGAGTATTTTTCACTTTGCAGGCAACATTCCAGCACGAAGAGACTTGCAGCTAGAAGTGAGTCTAACCAAGGTATCTATCAGTCTAGGCGTACGTACTGCTTACTTCTGGGAAGATCTGGAATTGTGTAAACCCCATCTTGGTATTCAAGTTATTATTTTAAAAATAAAAGCGACAAGCAGAAGGAAGAAACGTGTCAGCAGTTGTGGCAGTCAGGCATACTGCACTCTCTTGTGACTACGCAGGCTGTAACATTTTCAGGGGCAGACCTAATGCTGATCCAAATGGAAGCTCTTTGCAGCTATGACCTATGGCAAGCATCAAGCTGTGGTTTGTATGTCCCATATTCCTTTCCTTGAAATACTGGGCAGGAACTGGGATAGTTGTTTCAAACCCACAAGATATATCTATGCTGTTATTGTTTCAGGCTGCAGTCTGAAGTCCATTTTTTCAGGACTGGCAATTTCAAAGAGCTTTCTACAACCAGGTAGCGAGCCATTGGAAAGTCCAACCTACTTGCTAGAGCAGTGTGCTTAGCTTTGAAAATACGATCTCCATAACAGAGCGTGTGGGGTTTTGCCTAGTCTCTGAAATTCCTGGGATAATTCTGCTATGGGTGCTGCTATAAAATTCCGTGTTGAGAATTGTGTTCCATTGTCTTAATGACTTGCTTTTCACATTCTTCTGCACCTAATTAGATTCAGATCAAATGAAGTCATAAGTGCCTAGGGATAAAGAGAAACTCTTAAAGGGCAATTGGCTCAGACAATGTAAGCCTCTAAGGGGAGTTTGAAGCAGATGCAGTGATTAATTGGTTATTTGAACTCCGTGTGCTGAACTGTTCTGACAGGACAGGTATTTTCATGCCAACTGGCTGACTCCATCGCAAAAGCAGTTTGGTTGTGCGAGAAAAGTGCAGCAATGAAATGAAGAGATGGCCGCTTTATGTGCACATGGGGAGTGTATAACCAAAAGTAGCATATGGCAACTGTGCTCAATATTTAATAAAGATCTGTAATAATTAGTCTGGGGAGGCTAAGAGCATATTTCTAAGATCTAGAGTATGCTGAATATTTGCCCAAAAAGGGGTGCTGTTAGGAACAGTATGTCAAGTAATAAATATTTAGCTGAAAAATTTGACATCAGTAATTCAGAAGTAACTGTTGGAAAATGTAGATTCTTCTGTATTATGATGAGGAAGTCTTAGAGAATACGCACTGAACCAGCAGATCAACAGCACCAGGAGCAAATGCAAGGCCCATCAGGACCTATGCTATTATTGAGAAGCCATGCCCTAGCACCGGCACCCATTACCTCCAGTTCTCTAAGGGTTTGAGAGTGTTAGGAGAAACTTCTGAAATGTCAGGCTGGTCCTATTCTGCTCCAATTAGCCAGTGTTGAAAAGACCCCATAATCTACAGCTTTCATTCAGCTTTGAAATTCAACTTCTGTTTCATTTACTAACTTGTGAGTGAAACCTCCTGCAAGAGAAGAGATTTCACAGCTTGGTCCCTTCCAGGCTGTAACTGTGTGTCATTTCTGTGGTATTGCTTTGACCTTCCACAAATGCTATATTGGTCGTGTTATTAGAGTACAGTTTGTTCTGAGTTTAGCGACTAACAACCACCTCTGGGATCTCTTTGGGCTCCAGCGTTGGAAGTACTCTGCATAACGAACTTTCTTGTAACTGACCTCTTCCCATCATACCCTTACTGTCAGACTCACATCCTGGCAACGGTTACATAATCTTTCCTTATTTTGTTCATTGTTTTCTCTTTCTTGTGATTTTGCTTTGCTTTTCCTTTTCCCTACTACTGTGCCCTGTGCAGACACATACCCTCTTACACTAATACTGTTTTTTTTTCCTTCTATTTTTACCTCACTTATATTTAAAATAAAAATACAAATACACACATAGGTATGCACAATGCCTGAACTAGCATCACTCCTGAAGGAAAAGAAAAATAAACATATTAACTTGCTATATTTTGGGCTTGCTTCCCTTTGTTCTTCCCATTCTTTTGATTTTTGGCTTGAGCTGTCATGAATTACCAAACCATATAAACGCTTTGGAGTAGGAACTATAGCCTTTATCAGTACAGCACCTAACACATTTTTGGATGCTACAGAAAAGCTACAGTATGTGGTTGAAAATATTTGCCTTAACAACTCAATGATATAGGTACTTAGCATTAAGGCTTGATTATCTTTCTTACATTAGACAATTGGCTCTGAAGTAAGAACAGTGATAACAGCATATGGAATTAACTCGTATCAGTCAAGGGACTGCTCTTGGTTCATTTATAGGTTGTTTATGTGGAAAAAAAAATCAAGGCACTTCTACTGTTTCTCTACAACTTCTGCCTGGCAGTAGAATACTGCTGCACACAAGACTATACACTAAATTTATATGGGAAGAAGAAGAGCAGAACAAAAGCTTGCAAGGTACAAATACTGCTCAAATTACACACTATATTTCTCCATAAGTACAGCTCAGTGATTTGAATTTTCCTGTTTTCACCTAAGATTTTGCTACTGTGCATGCCCAGTGATAAGCTACAGGAGCTCCCCAGTCACCGGATCCCTTCCCCAAGCAAAGCTAGGACTAGTGCTCCCTTTCACCTTACCCCATGCTCAGCATGGGAAACACCAGCCTTGCCCACAACTTGGTGGTTAGCAGACTTGCCCAGGATGTTTAATCTGTGGGTCTGAGTCTCTTCAGGTGCCTGTGCCAAGCCTGAAAGACAAGTCTCTTCCCACGCTTGCAGGAGTGTTGTGACCACTAGAATATTTGCAAGGCATGGAGAGTACTACAGTAGGCATGAAGGAGGCACTTAACTGTGCTGAGAGGGACAACAGAGAGATCATACGACGGCTGCAGTTTCTAATACACTAAAGAGAGGCAGAACTTCAAACTTAAGTTTCCCTTTGGGTTTTCCTGTGATATCTATCTACTTGGCATCAGATATGTCTTGATTTCTACACCACTCTTCCTCTGTTCTTTGCATATTAAATTCAGTCAGGACTACTAAACACTGCCCAAAGAACCAGATACCTAACAGCATGGCAAAATCAGAATTCTTCTTTGAAGCTGGTCTATAGCTTTGTAACTGGAGCAATCAGCCAGTGCGTTAGACGATGCACAGAGTGAGGTCTTTTCAGACTGATTCTTTGCCAGCTACTAATGGCTTATTACAATTTATATTTAATTAAAAACATTGAGGTGTTGGAAGAAAGCAACAAGCCTGATTTTTTTATTTCATATCATACTCTTAAATGGTATGTTTAAGAATTAAGGACTGCTTAATGCAAAATTAGCTTTAGTGCATAACATTCACAGCATTATGAATAATGCTACATTATTAAAAGTTAATCAGTCTGAAAAGTACAGTTCTGCACTCTTGCTGCTGGCAAACTTTTTGCATTTTATTCATCTGTTGTGACGAGCACAGACCTTCAGGTTATCATTTTGTTTCAATCTAGTCTTATGTTTCACTTTGCAGACAGAATCAAGTTTTAGCAGGCACTGAAGGGAATGTGGTTAAACTCCTTTTCACTAATTTTTTTATACAATAGAAACATGTGAATGAAATTCCAGTATTGCAGTGTTTTCCAGTGCTAAACAACGCAGCAAAGCTAGGAAAAGTGATCATCCCCTCCTCAGACATGAGGGCTTTGGATCCAAAATTACATCATGAAATTTTTCACTTAGGCTGATGTTCCAGGAGCACCTCAGGCCAGCACAGGTCAAACATGGTAACAAATATAACCACCTGTCTTAGAGCACCCCTCACCTCGTGTGGCTGTGGAGTGAGCACACAGGATCAGGCAATCAATCTGATTAGAACTAAAGTAGAAACAAATAATTCACACAATCAGACAAACCCCCACCTTTCTGTTTTGTGTGTGTGTCTGTGTGTCCTCACTCCCCAAGAAAACAGTCTGTGCAAAACCCTGGTTGTCTTTAACCCAGGTCAGTTCCCTGACCACATAGCAACATAGGATGGGTTTCAATTCAGACTCCTCAACGTACTTGTCTCCAGTGTCAGAGCTTAAAGGTGAGCCCCTTACAGAGAGCCTGAATCTCTACTGCAGTCAAAAGAAACCTAGGCAAGAATTCAGTGGGTACCAGCTAACTTCTCAGAGGCCCTAGGATATCTAGGGTACCTCCATGCAGCTTGCATGTCTGTTGCAAGGTCTAAGGCAGACCCATGCCCTTCCAGAATGGTAACTGGAGGGCAAGTGGATTAGTCTAGGGACATGCACGACACCAGATATTTATGGTTAGCCAACTGAATATGAATGTAGACATTTAAAAAAATTTACCTGTCTTAATCTCAAGCTGAATCCCAACCCTAAACTGCCTTAACTACAGCAGAAACGCACCCACAAACACGCTGGCAAGCACCAGAGAGAAGGGCAGTGCAGGCTGTAGTTATTGCTCAAAGGTAAAGGGAGTGAAAACCTTCTTTATCACAGCAGAAATGCTTACTTCTGAGAGTTAAAAGTGTTAAAGGAGCTAGTGCCAGAGAGTTAAAAGAGGGCACAAAAATGGTTAAAGAAGAAAGAGAAAACTCGTATAGGTTGCTGATGGGCACTAAACTGGAATGTTATTTAGACAATAGCACTCCTTCACCCCTTCAAATCCTTCAGGTACCCAAGGTAGCTTATCTTTAGCTACAAACCCAACAGTTTGAGTTTTACAAGAAACACAGAGAAAAAGAGAGACCTCTACAGCTACACTGACATTCAGTATCTTCAAGGAGACTTCACTGAATGGAAATCTCCTTGTGTACTGGAACATGTTTTTAATAATTCTCGTTCTATTAGTAAAAGCAACAACAATAGTAATAACTTTTTAGTTTTAGAACAGAAGAGGCCCCCTTTTTCTCTTTCGTTCTGCAAAGCCCTCTGGGGAAAGAGGTTCAGCCCAAGATGCATCTTCTCCTCTTGACCCGTAGTCTCTATCTCAATGCATATCAAATTTTCTTTTGAACATTTTCTGTAATTAATTTGAATTCTTCTTTCCACAGATTGAACCCCTGACTCAAGGTGCTTTTGGACTCAGCCTGTGATGAGGGTAGCCCTGGAGGGTCAGATCCCACAGGGACTATGGTGTCTGACAATGGCAGTGGAGTCTGAGGGTTGGACCAGTAAGAAAGTTGGGGTGAAGTCCCCTCCTCTTCCAAAGTACTAAAATGACATAATTTTCACATATATGTGATTAAAAAGGAGAAAACCGTATTTCAAGAATGCAAACTGCTGCTGACTGCAACTAAATACATGGATAACCTGAACTGAACCAGGATGAGAAGTCTAATTCCCCTCAAATTCATGAGTTTCACCTCAGTTCATTTTTTTTTTCTGATTTGATTTGATCTGAATTCCTCACCTACTCTTCCATGAAACTTGTGGGTGATAACTTTGATTTGAATATTTCACTTCTAATGAAAACAAGTGTTCACATGTCTCCCTGCTTAGGTGGGATTTCTATGAGCTTCTTCTCACTGTGAGGAAAGGGGACAAAACCTATTCATTCCCTATCGCCATCTAGATCTTCCCTTCTCGGAGGTTACTGCCTTTCCCTCATATCACTCCTCTGAACAGAGACAAAAAAACAAAGTTGAAGAATGAACAAAGAACATTTAGGAAGCACAAAACCTTCCTTCAATATTAAGTTTACTGATTCTTTTTTCCAGTAGACACCACTGCACAATTTTTACGTATATGAACACAGAAAGCTCCAGACAGCAGCACATGGCAGAAGAGAAACAGCATAAAGCTTGTGCAGAGAGTCTGATTCAAGAGCCAGGAGCAGCCAACCAGTCTCAGAAATCATGGGGAGAGCTTCCTTGTTGCAATTCAGAAAGTCACTGACTTGGCTAAAACCAAACCTGGAAGCAAGGACTTGCCTGCAGGGACACCATGGGCAGGAGGAGAATTGGATATGACTCACAATTTTTACTCCTGTTCTTCTTGACTTGTTCATTTTGTATTTTCTTTGTGTAGTAAATTAGATTACCTTGTATAATAAATATTGTCTTTTGTATTTAAAGATCCCTTCGGTCTTTTTTGGGACACTCACTATGAAAGAAAATTTCAAGACGGGGAATTCAAAAGCTCCTCCATTTAAATTCTCTATAAAGTTTTCAGGCAATGTTCAAAATGTAAATTCAGAACTGGTGAAGGAAAGAATCACTGGCAGTGAAATAACAAGATCAAAACCTGCTGGGCAATGTTATAATACCTTTGCTCATTTAGCAGGCATCTCACCACGCATAGCAACAAGACTGCAAATCAAGAAACACATTTGAAATAACAAGGTATTTTTAGAAGACATAAAAGGATAATAAAACATATAAATCAAAAATTGTAGCACATGAAATATGCAATTATATCTTCCCTGGAAATCATCCATGATTCTGTCCAAAAAGATGGACTCTCTGCAGATGCATTGGATTTACCTTCTGAGAATCAGCTTCAACTGCCTACAAGTGGGTAGGCATATGAAAATGTAATGAAAGCTTCTGAAAGACACCTCTCAAGGACTTAAAAAAAAGATGAAACTAAGCTTCCTCTTTAGTTCTTAGTCAGGCTGAACATCGTTAGAGATGATAGATACTTCTGGTAAAAACTCTATAATAGTTAAATATTTTACATGGTAAGGGTCAGTCCTTTAAGGAAACGACACTTAGTTGTCTTCAGACCGTACACATAGACCAAGGGTACAGCTTTTTTCTGTAACAGAAGCATTTTAATGTTAAAGGTACAGCTACCATACATTGAACTTAACTGCAGAAGAGTTCCTGGGAAAATTCAGACAAGAATGTTCAAACCTCCTTAATCAAACTTAGCAAAGATGTTTAAAATGGTTGATTTCACAGTAGCTGACCTCCAAGCTTTGCTTGCACAGAAAGTCTCCAAAGTTATTAAGGGTGTTGAATATCTCATTACGAAGATAAAATACAAAGGTAACAGAAATACACATTCAAGAAATCCTTCAGGTATGGTTTAATTTTAGTCATTGCTAAATTGTTACTCAGTCTCATTTATTGTCAGTCGAATGTCAGCTCACAGAATGATCACTAAGATCAGCTTAGCATATCTGTTTGCTAAGCTCACCTAAATGACAGCGGCTTCAGAAGCAGGGAAGCTAATTGCAATGAAAAACTGCTAACAGTGAGCATAGCCACAGTCCTGTGCCTCAGAGCTGAACTGGTCTAAGTTTTCCTATGTTCCTGCAGAGACTAAATATATGCTTTAAAATAATATTATAAATAAATACAAACCAAAGGTGTTGTCTGAAACTTTTCTGAAATATTCAGTATACAGTTGGTTTTGTTTTTATGGAAAAAAAGTATCCCCTAAAGTCTTTGCAAGCGATGTCAAGAATTGTATTTCTTTGGAAAAAGAAATTGTGTCCAGTACTTCATTAGAAGCCGGACAGTATTTCTTCCAGATTATTTTTTTACTAGTGCAGTCTCCTAGATGCCTACACCCACATTTATCTCCACATAATGTTTTTCTATAAAATTAAAGCCCAAAGATCAGGTAGACCAGGTGGCCATCGTCACAGTTTTTCCACCTGTGTTTTGCAGTAGCTGCAGAAATTTGTTGAACCTGGAAAGTCTGAAGTTCTCAAGATGAAAAAAAAAAAGCTCTAGTTTATTTAAAGAGAAAAACTTGGAAGGATGAGCCTTAATCCTATGAAGAGCTTGCAAGCCAGATCCTTGATACTCTGACAAGAGATTACAGAATTAAAACATGTTTTTAAGTCAATGCTCAATTTATTACCTTGGAGCCCTTTATTTTCATGTCTAGCAGTGGGTTTTGTTCATGATTTTGGAAGTTAGTTTGTCAGCACTTGTTGCCCAACGATTGAATTAAAATTGGCATCAAAGGGACTTTCATCCTTAAAACAAATCACATACTTAATGCATATGTGAAACAAGAGTAGGATTTAAGGAAAATAATAATGAACACGAGTACTACCTATCAGCCCAGCAGATGAATCTTAAAGGCCCTGATCCTTCAGACAGTCTCAGTGTGTAGTATTTTACCTAGTTTAATTCATCATGTTGAAAATAACAGCCCCTTTGTGTGCACCGGTGTTTGAAAGACACACTGCCAAACTGGCAGGAGGTACTGTATATCTATGCTTAGGTAAATAGGCTGAAAATCTCCAGTCCTTCTTTGAATTTTTCATTTTTTTTCTCTTTATAAGGTAGCATTTTGGAAGTCAGCTCTGTTCTCTGCTAACTCAATTGTTTTGGTTGATTGTCTCCATTAAACTGAAAACAGCAATTTTCTTTAATCTACAGCTTTTAAAATATATTTCCCATAATTACCTGCTGTATGGTATTCCTCCCTGCAGTATCTGCTCTGTAATTTGCAATGGATTTCTAGCTGCTTTAGAGTGATCTGCAGTATCAGTCCATCAAAACATTTTGGATAAATCTTTATGAATATTTGATTTGGTATCAAGGCTGTAAATTTTTACAAGAAAATAGATCTGGCTTCAATCAATTTCATAGTTGTTCTTTATTACATTATTTTAATTCTGTCCCTTACGGATAATTAATACCTGCAGCAGCTGCATGTCTTCCTTTAGGAACGTTATTGGCAAAGCAGATACATATAAGTAACTCAAGGAGGAAAATGCATCAAAACATTCTGGTTTTCTAACTTATAAAAATTCATGTAGTTTGCAAAGACACTAAGATAAACGGGTTCAACTCCCAGTTAGGAATAAAAGGGAGACGTGCTGGGGAATCTAACAAAACTCCTGAGAGAAAGGGGCTCAGCCTGGCTAAATCCAGCTACTTTCCACCACCACTTTACCTGCCTCTGCAGGAGCCTAGCTTTGTTTTATGTCTCTTTTTTTTTTTTGGTATGAGAGCTTTTAGTCAGTGTAATACCTCTTCCTGGAAGGGGAATGCTTATTTCCCACCTGAGGCTTTGCTGCCTGGTAGTTCATTAAGATAGGAAGCTTTTAAATCCTGACAGCAGCCTGGAAAGTTAGTTGGGCTCAAATCTAGCAGCTAACTTCTCCTGACCTACTGATGCTCTTTTCCCTTTCCCTGCACATCTTTGTAAGGATGTTTGAAGAGATCATAGAAAAGGGACTGATGTGGGTTCTAGTCTCTCTTCATTTGAGAAATACAGCAAAAATCACAAGACCATGGGCAATGGGAAGCTATCTCCTTGGCTAGTGGGGAGAGGAGTCCCCTGCCTCCTGCCACTGGGGTTCTGCATTCCCCAAGAAGACCCTGAACTTTACAGAGGACTCTTGCTGGGTGGAAACAAAATCAAGGCTGAAAGTAAGGTTGTTTCACATAGGCAAGTGCCATAATCATGAGGCGAGAGCCAGACTTTCGCTCAACTGCTTTCCTCTGGCTTGCACGAGGCTGACTTTTGACAGAGGGACGGAAGGCACCCTAATTTTCAGACCATGGAATGCTGTCAGTTCAGGTAGTCTGGAGTGCTCAATCTTTTTTAGACTGGGGGAGCACAGACCCATCACCTAAGTCATCCTGCTTTCTGAGCAGTTCTGTCAATCATTAGGCTATAATGTTAAAGATAAATATCACTGTTATCACACAGCTCCATTAAAGATATCAGCCTTGGAAGAGCAGTAGACTGCAACATGAGCGACAGATAGCTAACATCAGCAATCTGAATCAGCCCTTAAAGTTGCCTAAATTCCCCACAGAGTGAGAGGGAAGCACTTAAATTAAGCATAGAGGGTTCAGCCAGCATGGATTTTACATAACTTTTTAATGGCATGAATTCAGAACCTGGGGGAAGCAAGTTCCCATCTGGCCATGGAACAACAGAATTGGCTAAGAATGAACTCAAATGCCTATTTTGCAATGCACATCACAGTTGAACTATTCTGTGATTGGGGGAAGTCGTGAGGTGACTTATCTCCATGAAAAGATAGCCACATTTTGGTGGGGAGAGAGTTTTTTACATTATTTTATGTGTAAGATTATCCTGGGAGAAAAAAAAAAAAAAAGACAGAGTGAAGAATCCTTTCTAGATACTTTGTTCTATTGTGCTTAGAGCTTCTCTTTATCTTCATTGTCCACATTCTCTTACCTTCCTTTACATTATGGCAGAGAAGACAAAAGTCTTAGAACTGTTGTGGTTTGGCTAAATTCGGTGGGTAGTGGCAGGCTAGCAGCAGTTCACTGTTTGCCATGCAGATGGTGGGTATCACCCTGATTAACATGCAGTTAATCTCATAGATATGTAGCTGAATAGAATGTGAAAAACTCAGGCAACTGTTTGGACAACAGGGACTATAAATGGATTTCATTAATACTGCACTAATAACTCAATGCATTAGCAGAAAGAAAAGCATATAGGAACTACAGGATGGAAGCCGTTATCAGGGCACTTTTTTGTTTTCACTCTGGGGTGACAGAGCACAGGAATTGATGCTTCAGTTACTGAAGCTGGTGTGCAAGAGTTCAGCAAATAACTGATAAATCCAGACCATTTTTTTCCTACTTGATTATGAAATTATATGAATTTATTTTTTAATTCTTCTGCACAGGTATGTAACTTCCATTCACTCAGTTTAGGATCTGTGAATGAAATGGACCTGATCCATGCATTATTTGCCAAATTTAATTTTTATATTGAAGTCAGAATGTCCTAAATTGTTGAATTATTGGTGAGTGTCAAGATGAATAAAACAATTTCCTGCAGCATACATTTCTTTTAAAAGGCAAACAGCAGGAAGGAAAGAAGAAAAGAAATTATTTTAGAAGATGGATTTTTCAAACAGCCACAGGGCTAGCTGTTGCATGCTCTCACTCTGAGAAGCCCCTTTACGTTAACAGAAAAATTATGGGAAAATGCACAGAGAAACTGACCTACTGGTAGATTCCTCTTGTACATTTTTTCTTTTTTTTCTATTTAAAACTCTTTGTTATCAATGCTTATGGGGAAAAGCAGTGCAGCTGTAACTCCAATCTTCAAAAAGGGCAAGAAGGAGGACCTGGCAAACTACAGGCCAGTCAGCCTCACCTCCATCCCTGGAAACGTGATGGAACAGCTGATTCTGGGGGTTATTAATAAACACCTAGAGGAGAATAAGGTTATTGGGAGTGGTCAATGTGGATTCACTAACGGGAAATCATGCCTGACCAATCTGATAGCCTTCTATGATGGCATGACCAGCTGGGTGAATGAAGGGAGAACAGTGTACGTTGTCTACTTTAACCGCAGCAAGGCTTTTGACACTGTCTCTCATAGCATCCTCGTTAGTAAGCTTAGGAAGTGTGGGCTAGATGAGTGGACAGTGAGGTGGGTAGAGAACTGGCTGAATGGCAGGGCTCAGAGGGTTGTGATAAGGGGTACAGAGTCTAGTTGGAGGCCTGTATCTAGTGGTGTGCCCCAGGGGTCAGTGTTGGGTCCGGTCTTATTTAAGATATTCATCAATGACCTGGACGAGGGGACGGAGTGTATCCGCAGCACGTTTGCTCATGATACCAAGCTGGGAGGGGTGGCTGACACACCTGAAGGCTGCGCTGCCATTCAGCGAGACCTGGACAGGCTGGAGAGTTGGGCAGAGGGAAACCTTATGAAATTCAACAAGGACAAGTGCATGGTCCTACACCTAGGGAAGAACAACCCCAAGCACCAGTACAGGTTAGGGGTTGACCTGCTGGGAAGCAGCACTGCGGAGAAGGACCTGGGAGTCCTGGTGGATTACAAGCTCTCCATGAGCCAGCAATGTGCCCTCATAGCCAAGAAGGCCAATGGTATCCTGGGGTGCATCAAGAAGAGCGTGGCCAACATGTCGAGGGAGGTTATTCTCCCCCTCCGCCCTGATGAGGCCACAGCTGGAGTATTGTGTTCAGTTCTGGGCTCCCCAGTTCCAGAAAGACAGGGAACTACTGGAAAGGGTCCAGCAGAGGGCTACCAGGATGATCAGAGGACTTGAACATTATCCATATGAGGAAAGAATGAGAGAGCTGGGTCTGTTTAGCCTGGAGAAGAGAAGGTTGAGGGGGGATCTCATCAACGTGTATAAATACCTGAAGGGTGGGTGTCTAGAGGAAGGGGGCAGACTCTTCTCAGTGGTGCCCAGTGACAGGACGAGGGGCAAGCTAGAACAGAGGAAGTTCCATCTCCGTATGAGAAAAAACTTTACTGTGAAGGTGACGGAGCACTGGTACAGGCTGCCCAGAGAGGTTTGAGTCTCCTTCTCTGGAGATATTAAAAACACATCTGGATGCAATCCTGTGCTACATGCTCTAGGTGATTCTGTTTTAGCAGAGGGGTTGGACTAGATGATCTCCAGAGGTTCCTTCCAACCCCTATGCATCTGTGAATCTGTAAATCTGTGTGGCTGGATTGTCACTGGGACAATGCTTATTGAGGGCAAGATGTTCTTTACAGTGCCGCAAGAGATGTTTACTTGGGCTCTAGGGCAGAGGCAAGAGCTTGAAGAGAAGTCTGCTACAGAAATAAATCAACTCAAGAAGCTCCTGGTCAGAGGCTACGGATGATGCGAGAAGTGCACTGCAAATGCCTGTCCTGTTCTCCCTCTTCCCTAGGGAGCTGTTCACAGCCACCACTGGAAACAGAATGTCGGCTTAGAAGATGCAATTGGGCTTTTTGCAGTGGACTGAAATTTTAAGGAAGAAATATTTCTTCCTTATAATTAGGCAGAAGACGAAAAAAAGCTGGGAATCTCTAAGAAATGTTTGAAGCCAGTTCATTAGATAAATAAGTTAGTTAAACAAATTTTAACTCTGAAAAAATTACTAGGGAATTATTCCTCATCTCTGCCTTTACCATGTCTGACTAATAGATGCCTACAGGTCTGTTAGTCAGATCTCTCCTAATGTATTTTCTCCTAGAAAGTTTCATGTATTCGTTTTGCTTTCTTCACAGAGATTTTAGAAGGTCAGTTAAGACCTTACAGTGTGAAACAGTTAAGCAGTGTACAGTTATATGAGCATCAACGACTAAAATACAACATTCCTTTTATATACAACCTTGTCTATAGTGTGTGAACAGTCCAAATTGTAATGCTGTGCAAATGAATATGAACAGTCAGCAGTGCGACGGGGCTGTTACATCACACCCAGGGAACTATTATTTAGCATGTACATAGTATTTTCATTTTCAAAGAGTTTCATGAGCAACCACTCATTCATCTGTGAAAGATGCCTCAAAGCCAAGCAGGTAAATATTACCATATCTGTTTCTAAACATGAAAGACAGAGAGCCAGAAAGGGTAGGGAAGTGACTCACCCACAGGTAATCAGTAAAAGAAAGTCAGAATCAGAGATATAATTATAAGTGGAACACACCTAGTTATATCTAGACTGCATTTAGAGGAGGTGCCTGAGGCCATGCACATCTAAATACTTGTGTCAGCATTGCAAACATGAGGTTGTGGTGACCTTTGGAAAAAGCAAGGGAAAGAAATTTTGGATCATATTATCCCTCAGTGCTGCATGCCTGATCCAAACACCTCTGTAATTCCTTTCAGCAGTGTTCCATCATGCTTTGCAGTATGATGAATGCTCACAGAATTATTCTGAGATTCCTGAGCACCTCTGCCCTATGACTGAGTGGGATTTGTTGACAAAATAAAAACTCCTACTGTTGGTGGTATGAATTCTTGAGATCAGTTAATGATGGAGAGCAAGCGAGGCTGGATCTGATAGTTTCCTATCCTGAAAGCGTCAGATAGGTGTGCATGCCATCTCTAGGTCTCATGATTTGACCATAAATCTCCATTTTCCCATCTCCACTACTTTCATCCCTGTCACTTCTATCATGTGGAATCTCTCTTGAAAGTTCAGTCTTTCTTTGAAGCTTACTGTTCCCTGTCTGCCCCACAGAAAAAAATTATTTTATTCATGCCTATATGAAATGTAGCTTTGAATGTTGGCTATTGACTGTTCCCTCATGATGAGGGAATTAATCTCATTCTCTTAACACCATTGTCATCTCTTAGCATCGTCATCTCTACTCCTTATTAGCTTCATCATACAAAGTCTTTGTAGGAGTCCTACATTCTCCATAGCTCTTCAGCACAGCAACACAGTTCTACTTCATCTTTCACAAACTTTATTAACCCATTTTTCAAACTTTTTCTATGCCTTTTGTCTCCAGTCACATCTGTGCAGTTCATGTTGCCCCTCGTTCCCTTCTACATCTGCTCTTCTACAGAGCACCTAAAAAAAATTACCTTGCTTTCTCCTCTCATTCCTTTCACACAAGCCCTCTGCACTCCAGCAAAACTCCCACCTCAGCACTCTTTCCCTGCTCACCAAAAGCTGAAAACAGCAAGGGTATTAACGTAATTGAGCAACTCAGATGACTGCAATCAGGTGAAGGTTTTGGGTTTGAAAAAACTTTACCCTGTTTTCTTTCACCTTAACCTCAGTCAGTCCTTCTCCACCCACACAGGATCAATTTCTTAATGATTTATATCTTTGGTTTTTACATCTGTCAGACAACATACATTAGACTGTAGATGCTATAGGGCAAAATGCTTGCCTTACTCCTAGTAGATTTTCTAGCACAATGATTGACTAAACAACTAAGAGTTGCACAGTTCTGTATCATTCTGGTCCTTCTAATTTGCTATTCAAAGGTGGTAAAGATTAGAGCAATCGCTGAACTGAATGAAGTGAGGATCTCCTTGCCTTAGTGGACAAACATCAGGAGCTCAGGCATGTCTTTTCCACAGGCAAGAAATGCAAGAATTGCCAACCTTTGCCAGCTTACTTATTCAGATAAAACCATAAGATTTCAGATGCTATTTCTTCTATTTTTCTGTCCTTGTGTTCAGCACATGGCCCACATGGTGTGGCCAGCACATGGCCAGCAGTGCACAAATATGCAGTCAAACTCTTTAACCATCAGCAAGCCCATTTTAACTGATTCATACCAGGGACTTTGTGGAAAAAAATGATAAGGAAGAAGCTAGCTTAAAGGATTGAATTCCCTAACCTTCAGAAGCATTCCTGGGTTTTGTTTGGTCTTCCATTATTGTATTTCTTTTCCTTTCTTAGTTAATGAAGAATAGTGCAGCCTGGAAAGCTGAGCTTATCTCTGCTTTCAATGAAGAAACCTTGTGAGTAGAATTTGTCGATGAGTGAAAAAAGTGAGCCCACAGAGACCCACCGGTGGGATCCTTTTCTGAGATGCATCTTTTCTGTTTGCAGATATTCCCAGCAGTTAAAGCAATTCACTACCGAGAGCCAGACTGAATGATTGTAAAACACTTTGCAACCCTGCAGAAATACACAGGAGACAGTGTCTCCGGTACTGTAACTGAACATATCACTCTCAACTTCAAAGGAACTAAGATGTTTCACACCAGGTGAGGACCCAATCCCGTAGGAATTTCCTGTTGTGGCAGTGTTCAGTTGCTGTCACATATCTGGCTTCAGCTGATCTGGATCAATAAGGTTCCCGGTCCCAGCTGCTTCTCACTGTCTTCTCTGAAGGTTATCCCCCCGGTTCCCCACACTCCCCCTCTGATATGTGTACATAATTGTTCCCTAACCCAGTTCAATCAAAATGAAACAGGTTAGGAAAAAAACCCTACTATTTAAAGTGTGTGAGCTAACCTGGATCATTTTGACTTAACTGGGTCAGGGAGTGATTATACGTGCAGTTATACCAGCTGAGTGAAAAGGAAGGGGGACAATCTATTTGCTTGGCTTAGTCACAGTCACAACCAAAGCCATAGGACTGCAGCTTTATATGAACAATATTCATAGACTGGCTTTGGACGGCAGAAATTTGCATTTCTAAGAGATGTCTCACTGTCCACAGCCACCTTCCTTTTGATGTGGTTTCTGCGTACCTGAAATGCCACAGCAAATCCTCCTGAAACCATAATGGAGTGGGCAAGTGGGTATTTTAGATCTCCCAACATGCTGATACCTTATGAAGTTCTGCCACACACGGTAAGTACCAGCAAAACCCTGCTACAAACACAGTGCTGGAGGAGATTCAGGGCAAAAGCTAACATGTATGTCTTTTGAAATCAGGCCGATGGTTTTGTTCTGGCAGATAGAGGCAGCCTTCCTTTACCAGCTCTGAAGAGGAGGAAGGATTTGCTATCACCATCAGCATGCAAATGTTACTGCATCCTGTCTAACAGATTTAACTGTTCTTCAAGTGAGGACAGTTAATGTAGACATTTGGGTTTAACAGAAAGCAGTCTTTGTCAACAGCTCATTTTACATAACAGTCCTGCACTCTGCCTGACCTTTTTACTGAGCGGAAAGGAGGCCCTGTTGGCCTTGGATGTGTACCTTTCAGACACATAGAAAGCTAGGCCTTTCAGAGATTCAGCTAATATTATTGCTCTGAAGCTTCTTTCCTTCTTGAAAGAAAAATAAAATAAAAAGGAACATCCAATGATTTTGTTTGTTTGGTCTGTTACATAGAAATGTTCTTCATTATAGCTCCTCTTTCTCAGTTCTCCCTTATCCAGGTACTGACAAGAGTGCAGGAAACATTGTCCCAGATAAATGGACACTCTGGGAACCAGCTGGGTAACGACAAAATGGGAGCCCAGAGGAGTGACAGTCCTGCTCTGCCTACTTCACCCCGGTGTCTGCTTCTCATCAGACTTGGGGCAGGAAACCATCTTGTCTTGTAGACAACATCACCTGGATTCAGCATTACCACGCACTTTGAAAAAGGTCCCTGTGCCCCCAGGTCAGTGGCTTCCTGGCCATAGGACATTAGTTTATCTCCTTTGTAAAACACTCTGAAGAATATCATGGTCTCAGGTGAATCGGGAGGCTGAACTAGAGGCAGAACTAAGCATTTAGTACAGATGCCCAGAAAATATGAATAATATGAATATGCCCTTGCAGCTGCCAGTCTGTGCTATTCGAAAATCCTGCTTGAGAGTTTGGTTCGCAGTCCCTCTCCAATTCAGCACCTCTTCAGAGGCGAGGGTTCACCCCTGCCGATGGCAGTTTACACAGGTACGCTTGGCCGGGAGCTGTGGAGCGCGAGGAGCAGACACACTGTGTGCTGTACGGGCTCTGCAGTGGGCTGTTAATCTTTCCTGCAGGAAAAGGGTGGACAGCTGGAGGCAGTAACCTCTTTTGCCATTGTAGTTAAATCCATCAGAGACTGTGAATCAGAGCCCTTATTATTTTCCACATGAGTGTTCCCCATTTATGCTCTGATGAAACGACGCATTCAACAGAAAACAAAATGAAGCGCTGAAAGCATTAAACTCTTTAATAACAGGAGACACTGCAAGTTTTTGTCATTAATCTGCCGTAATTAGGAGCTGCTGTTAATGTCTTTCAAAATACAGAATACTGAAATGTTATTACTGGAAATGTTATCGCAGAATGATATGGTGGGATGCAGAATCTCATCTACACCCTATCTTGCACTCCTGCCTTTGTCATGAATTTATGTAGGAATAATACAAACATAAACTTAAAACAATATGGTTTGAAATTAAACTTTAGTTTCCAGAATTCTGGTGGGGTTTTTTCCTGAAAAAAAATCTTTTCAAAATATAGGGGTTGTGAGGGGAAGATTGCCTGTTTAACTGAACCAAAAAAATTGTCTGGTGTTGATTCCAAACTGAGATGAAGTCAAATTTCAAAGTTAATCACAAACCGAAGCTTTGGAGTTTCAATTTGTGCTTGAAACCATGTAAGAAAAGCGATAGAAAATGTGACATATTTACGTGGAAAGAGTAAATGGTTTTCAGGTTGTCGGATTTTAGGCCACATAATCTGGACAGACTTGGCTATCTTCATCATCGCATACAATTCCTGTTGAATTTATACAGGCTAAAGCAACATGTAGCTGTATGTGTGTGTATAAATTTATTTTTTATATGTATTATGTATATTTACATGAGCATATGTATTTAGACAGGTAAGAACAGCAATATAATGAAGAATTAGTAACTCTTACATATACATATTTATATAATGCATGCAAGAATGACAGCAAAAGATAAGATCTCTCCTTTGCACAGCAGAGCCTGTTACATTTAACAGGCAAATGCAAAGACAATCTTGATTTGCACAGAGATTAAAAAATAAACAAAGATTTTTAAAAATCTCTCTGAAAGAGAATGCCAACCTCTCTCCCCAATACTTTTCATGATTTCCAGGAAAAAAAAACAACAAGCCACCACTTCTAAACAAAACTGAAATTTTCAACTTCCACATAAAGTATGGTACTAAAAAGCCCAGAAAGCTGATTCTCCCTTCTTTTCCTTCACCAGCATAACTCATGTTGCTGGCTCCTTTTGGAGCCAGAGCGCTCAGACTCCCTGTTGTACCCACAACTTGGCTGAAACAGGGGAAATGGAGAGACAAGGGAGGGTAGGGAGGGCACTGAGGCTTCCCTGCTTCTCACTAAGTCTGCCTGTGGGTTTCCAACTGGAAGACTCTTTTCAGCTCTCTTTTACTACTGAATAAAAGCAAAATTGGTGAGAACCGGCTGGGCTGAGAGCTGTGATTTTAGTTTTATGCAATGGAGATATTGCTGACTATGCAAAAGGATGAAAACTCTCTGTCGACCCTATGTACAACCTGTTCTTGGATGTGTCACATGAAATGGGATTAGTAAATAGTGTGAGGAGACAACACAAAGTGAATACAATCTCATGACTATTCTAAACTGTGCACATCTTGATGGTTCCTTTCAAGATGATTTTTTTAATGGCAAAATCGATTTTCTTCTTGCAGACAGAGTGGAAGTAGCATTAGGCATATGCTATCTTCTATTTTATTGCAAGATCTGTTTCATTCTGCAAGAAAATAAGACCACTCACAACTAATTATCATGTGAAATCACATTCAAGCACAGAATGTGGCAGCCACAGTAAAACTCTGGGAGATTGTTATTTATCATTTTTATTTATGGAAGTCTTCGGTATTCTTGGCACTGTACAAAATTGAAAAAGCCAGAAACAGCCTCTTCCCTATGGAGCCTACAATCTATGGCTTATGCTGCGCAATTTAAGAGCAGCCTGAGCCTAGAGCAGTGGAGAACTGCATCATTTCCTAGAGTGGGAGCGTGCCAGCTGCTGCCCTCCTTGTGAAGATAAAGCTTGCACATCTGGCGTGCTAAGCCAGCTTTGCTCTTTCCTTTAGGTCAGTGACCATCCCCAGGGATCCAGTAAAAATGCAGGATACAACAGACTTCTGAGAGCAAAGCAAAGCCACCTTGAGGCACAGGCTGTGAAGGCAGTTGTCTAGAGCAGCAGACTGCTAGGCTTGTGAAATGGCCAAGGTTTTGCCTACCGTGTGTAGGGCGCTCTAGATCTGCTGCTGTTGGTACTGTTGCTGAGGAAGGGGTCAAGGCGGGTAAAGGAATAGTTACTGCAATGTGGGAGGAATTCCTGTGCAACCCCTTTTTCCACATCTCCCACTCCAGCAGCAGGGGTGGCCTGTCCCTGGCTGCCCACTTTCTGAACAGCAAAACTTAGATTTTCTGAAATAGAGACTACTCTGTATACTTGTACAATTTATGCAGTGCTGTGTAGACAATCCCATGCAAGGGCTGGATAGATGAATATATTTAAATAGTACAGTGCACTGTCTTGAGGAGATATTAGCTTGGCTCCCAGATGCATAAATTAATAGTTTGGGGCGAGTTTGGATGACGCATTATTCTGACGTGGCTGTAACCCTTGCAGTTTTTGAGCCAGTTCATTTGCAGATGGTTTGGGTGTGCTACATGCTGCTGCACTGCCTGATGTGCATTTATCCCTTGTGATCTCCCTTCCCTCGCAGCCTCGGTAGCTTAGGTAACGACCCACCCCAGGCAGGTCCTAAATTTGCTAGAGCAGCTCAGACACAATATACTGAGTAAGCAGATGGTGTACCCAACTCAGAGTGGTTTAGATGCCATTTTATGATTAAAAACTGCATAGTGAGCATAATTCTTGCAACAGGCTACTTATGGTAGGCATTTATAAAACTGTATCTAAGGGGACGAGATAGTGCATATGGGGTGGTCATTAGGCAGGAGTTCAGCTATAGGTGTCCTTGGAGAGTGTGAGAAGACAAGAATGCGAGACCATGTGGCACTTAGAAGTGGCATTAGACAGTGGAAGTAGAGGCAGTGAGAATGGATGAGCACAGAGTGAAGGGTCTGCTGAGCCTTCAGAACAGCTTTGAATGTGAGTAGAAAGGCTCCAGTAAATTACTGTAGGAATTTGGATCTTTCAGGGAGGGAGAGAGAAGGTGAGATCTGCCCCTAGAGGGGATTCTGCTGTAACTTGTCCACTCCACCAGAGATCATTCAGTGAAAGACACCCTGGGTTTGTTTGGTGGGGAGGCAAACAGCAAAAAAGAAGCCAAATCTTTTTTTTAAATAATACTTTTCCCTGAAAGCTAGAATGCTATTTGATTTTTTATAAAGTCTTAGTAATAATTTCATGGAGGGAGAAGAAATAGACTTGTTCTGCATAGTCATAGAATCATAGAATCTTCAAGGCTGGGAAAGACCTCTAAGACCATCAAGTCTACCTGTCAATCCAACACCATCATGTCTACTAAACCATGTCCCGAAGTGCCATGTCTACATGCTTTTGGAACACTTCCAGGGACGGTGAATCCACCACCTCCTGAGGAGCCTGTTCCAATGCCTGACCACTCTTTCAGTGAAGAAATTTTTCCTAATATGTGGTCTAAACCTCCCCTGGTTACCTTCGTTTCTATTCTTCTGACTGGAGATAGAGTCAATTAAAGATAGAAAAAAATTTTCTTCCGCACTCCTTCCATCCTTGCTGGCACAGCGCGTGTTCCCAGTTACACAATGGGGAAGCACAGCAGCCCCATGCATGTGCTCACTGCCTCCTCCTCTGCTCAAGTGTCAGGAGCAAGCCATCAACCTTATGCATGACTCCCCCTCTCCTGTGGCAGAAGACAAACTGTGAACAAAGGCCAAGTCACCAGTTAATCAGTTTGAAAGGCAGATATCAACTGTTGTTGTGTTTTAACTGTTGTGTACTGCCTGCATGGGTAACTCGTCGTTTCTTCCCTATAGCAGCAGAGCACATGGGAGAACACACACTTTCTCAGTCCCGCAGATGCAGCTATATAACCCATGGCACATCTTGTACAGAATAAGTTGTTCACCTATTATCTAGCTCCTGTCTTCCACAGAAGCCTAAATTTATCCTTAGTAAAATAAAACCCCCACTATTCTTTCTGGGGGAAACTGGATAAGCAGTAACAATTCACACTACACACATAAGCACTGATACATATTTTGGTTCTCTTGCAATATCTTCATGAACTTTTCCTTCCTTTATAGGAAGTCATGGTCAATACAAACGATAAAGTCCCATGTTGGGTGAACTCCACTTACGAAACATAAAAAGGCCTCTATGGCGGAAAGATGTTTTGTCTCAGTTCTGGATTCTCCAGACATGAACAACTCAGAGTGTCTAAGATGAGGCCTCCAGGAGGTCAGCTTTTTCAGAAAGTTGGGGCTCATGCAGTTATCCCCAGAACTGACATAGTCTGAATCATAGAATGGTTTGAGTTGGAAATGTTCTTATCCTTTCTTTTCTCTACTTTCGGAATGTTTTGCCTGAATATACTCTCACAGCAGTGTCCTTCAGGATCCTCTCCACACTGAGCACACCTAAAATAGATAATATTCAAACAAATGCAAGGCTAGTGTCACTGAACATGCCTGGGGCTGCCCTATAAAGAATATCCCATTGGTCAGGCACTCATCCATAGATGTTCTACATTTCTCTTGCCTTGAGAGCATTCAAACCTACAGAGCCTAGTTCCCAAGAAAGTAGTCATCAGACTATTATTACCTTCCACTCTTTTTAAGTTGAAGCTGGAGTCGCAATGGAGATAAAAAATTAAATTTCAGGATGACAAAGGAGAGGTACTCAGATTCTGTAGCAGTTTTCTTCGCATAATGAAATTCAATAAATCAGAGAAATAAACAAGATTTTAAAGGAATTCTGATGTTGAAAGTTCATTGGTATGTGTAAAAATCATGCTACCATTAATTATGCAACTGTCTCAGAGATGCTGCTTTAGAGCAGCAGAGACACTGGTTACTTTTATGCATTATTTTTTTTCACAATATACATACTACAGAAATTCACTACTGAAATTATTATTAAATCATATGCTGATGAATGAGCACAAAACTATTAATGGCACATAATTTGCAGAGCACATGTCCACTAGAGTATCTAGCAATCCATGCAAATCTTACAGTATACCCTATGTGCTTTGATTTCCTCTGTTAGATGATTGAAAAATGTTCATTAAGAGATTTCTCTAATGAGCTGTGTTCAAGCATAAAATAGGCCACTCCTTTTATAATTTAAGTGTAGGCTTTGGAATATAAATATCCTTCAATTCCCTATAGGAACTGACTTCAAATAGGGATTTTGTCTTAACACAGATTTCAGGATCTTTGAAGGGTCTTTGAAGTTTGTAATTGGGTCCAAGCTGAAATGTGATGCCATTCACTGAAACACTGGAGTTTATTCTGCTTATGGCTGGTGGAAAAGATACACTTCATGTTTTTGAGAGATATCCCCAAAATGCTTTGGATACACACTTAGGCAGAAAGTTGAGAGAACATTCACACTGTGAAAGCAGCACAGCACCCCCTGAGCCTCTGGTTAGTTAATCCTGGATCCCATTTATACAATCACATCAGCCTTACTCTCTTTATTTTCCATGAGGTTATCAAAGAGAGAGGTTTTTGTGCTTTTATTTATTCGGTTTTCATTTGCTTAAGCAGAGCAATAAGCAGTTTTCAAGAATATACATAAAGGAAAATATGAAAATAAAATATGAAAAACAAAATAGTCTTTTCTCATGTACACGGGTGGAAAGCACAGAGTGAAACACCCCTCTGAAACACCCGACTGTATTGCTGTTATGCCCTTCTAATGTCTGCTAAAAGTAGGAGCCTTCGCAGCATACCCTGATACAGACCTGAACTCGTGGCCTCCTTGGGGAGGCAAGCCTAGCTGAGGACACCGCTTGTCACAAGTGGCATTTCCAAGCTAGATGAGCTCACTGTCATTTGCTGTCCCTTTCAGGGTTGAACAGAGTGACAAACCAGGAGCATCCCGCTTCAATGAAGTTAAATAGCCAGTTATGCGATGAAGCTCCTTTCCTTTGCTATTTCCTCTTTAGTCATGAGCGACTCATAGCTGATGTAAAACTGAAAACTCACTTTAGCTTCAAGCTCCAGCACAGCTGTCCAGCTAGACTCCAAGCTGAGTTGCTGCACTCATCACTGCTTCGGCTTCCTCACGCAGAGACAAAGGAGACCTCGCATGTTGGCACATCAAAAAAAAACGCATGGAGACAGAGAATATACCTCGGCACAGAGGTTTGGCAGATGTGCTACTGGGTGATGGTGCATTATAAGCAAAAAACCCACCCATATTGTAATCTCCTGTGTCTTCCAATATCTCCAAGGATGAACACAGAACAAGGGTCTCATCAGAAATAAACTGTAACTTTGGAATGAGTAGAACGTAGATCCATTGTCCACTGCAGCTACTGAGCCATCTAACACAGCTAAAGAGAGCCTGGTTTCAGACTAACAGCTCCTCTGGAGGGACAAGTAAGGGATCTGCTCTCACAGGAGTGCTCTAACCATTAGGTTATAATTACATTTTCTCATGCCTTATCTTTTGTCTCTGTGATTACTGGCCTCCTGGTGCACATTTACATCCTCCTGAAATACGGGACGTATGGGTTCTTCAGCTCAGAAGTCAAAAGTGAGATTTCTTCCTTCCTAGTCAAGTACCCAAAATGGTAAAGGAGAAAACTGCTGCCACCAAATTCAGCCATGATCTTAGATAGCCATCCAAATAGTGCATAAGAAAGAAAACCAGCCACATTTTTTTTAACATATGCAAGGTGTCAAGATGATCGAAGTCTCATATCAACTTGGCAATATTCTTTCTTCTTTTTCTCAGCCCAAAGACTCTGGGAACACTCTGGAGACTGAGTATGAGAGTACTGTCACATCATAATTTAATCACTTCTTTCTTTTCCTTTCCTGGAAAGTCATCTTGGATGGTGTCTTCTGTGCTGAATGGTACACAATCAAAATCCCATTAGTTTTTCTGTCAAAACCAAATTCATTAAACTTCCCAACCAAATTTAGGCAATTGTTCTTCAATGTCATCAGTGCAGTCAGAATACTTTTTCAATTAATTTTCAGTGAGGAAAAATTCCAGGGTTGGGAGTGAGCAGCAATTTCTGTTCCTGTAAGTCACACTTGCTTTTCATTGCCCCAATTTTATTGTAAAGGTTCAAAGACATAGTTTTCAATTTCTATAAACTGACAGTCTATTCACTGAGACACACGAACAAGCCAGGTAATTAGTCTAATCTTGACACCCATAAATCACCTGCACCTACAAACCTGAAATCAGTATGAAAGCTTGTTTCTCAGACCAGAACTCAAAGAGACAAACCAGCCATTTTCAACGTGATAGCCAGCTCATTTCCTTTTGAAGATACTTTTGATGACTGCCTTCTATTTTTCTCACATCACTGAAAACAAGCATGAATTCACTGCCCATACCTTAATAAAACTGACAGTTTTACAACCTGACTAATCCACAACCATTTCCAAGATAGCCAGCAATTTTTAAGATGTAGTTTGCTACAATAAATATAAGACTGACTGAACTTCTGCTTGTTCTTTAATTCTCATCACTCAGCCGGGGCTTTCCAGTTGCTGCTCACAAGTCCTGTGTGGGTTACCAATATCCATGATTCCTTGTGAGAAATTCACTGCACATTCAGTGTGCCTTTAGTCATAGTGCATGCTGGCACAGCTTTATACTTTGAGAATACTCCATGAATAATGCAGTCAGATCCAAACCTCCCTACGTAAGAGCCTGGAAAATGCTTGTGAAATGGGTAATTGAACAGACCTAAATATTTTTATATATTTAAAAAATATAAAAGCTTTTTGCAGAAAATCTGTGTCATGCTGCAAATAATTTTCTGCAAATACCTGTCTGATAAAGAAACAAGGGTAGTTGGCAGTATTATCACTTAAGCCATATATTTGAAGTGCTAGATGGAGTGAATAAATGGTGTTGTGTGACTGGCCAAACATGCCGCAAAAGACACAGTAGCCTCCCTTTTCTCCCTATGCTCCTCTCTGCAGAAAATCTGTGTTTGAGGGCCCTTCTTAGTTGTTATACTTATGATCAAGGGAGATGTGAACTCAAGTCACTACTGATCAACCCATGTCAGTTCATATGCTCAATGGAAAGAAGCACACGCAATGACAAGGTTAGAAGGACTTCAGTCTCTAGTTGTACAGATTTGATGTACATGCCATTGAACCAATAGCTTGGGGCTAATACATGAAGAGCAGTGAAAGAAACTTCTCCCAGTTCTGTCTAACTTTGATACCATACTGAATTACTAAGACGGCATGCCTCCACATTGTCTGAACATGGCTTATATTCTGTTTCTGCATGAGGCATGAAAATCACATCCATTCTGCAAGGCTTTCAACTCTGTATAATCTCACGCTGGGCAATGCTTCAACGTCTATGAACACATTTGCTCATTCTCCTCACCACTCAAAGACAGTTTGCAAGACAAGTGGTATGGGTTTGCACCTCCTAATGAGTTGGCAGAGTTTATTGTTTACTACAGGAAGTGTACTTTGTTGTGCCTAAAAGCTCTCCAAGTTCTTCTGCTCAAGCCTACCACTTTTCTGACCAGATCATCACTGTGTTTCTGCATGTTCTCTTTTGAACATGACCACTTATCTGCAACTGAGGATCACAGTCACATTCGTAAATGTAAGTAAGCTCTTACGCATCTAAATCAGGGGAAAGAAAAGATTTTTAAAGGGGAAAGCCAGTGTGAACTAGGAGATAGGAACTTCTCCCTAGTCTCATGTAGGCATGAAGATCTGTTAAAGACAGTCTGTTTGACAAAGATCTGCCTTTGACAAATTCAGCAAGAGCAGGGCTTAGCAAAGAGTCCCTGAATGAGGGAGTGAGGAGCTTTGAGGTAAGAGAAAGGATATTCTCACCCAGACATGGGATAGGTGTGAGGGTTTGCATCTGTGTAGGGCAGTCCTAGAGGTAGCAGCAGAGCCCTTGAGAAAATACACTAAATTTCATTTGGACATCAGGCAATGTCAACTTCTGCAGGCACTTTGTCTCTCAGCAGCTATGGAGCAGTTACCACAGTGATGGGCAAACTGCATAAGGGCTGCAGGGAGGCTCTAGCTGCAGCCCCACACTCAACACATAGAGACTGGACAGGATTCATTATGTTCCCCCTGCTATTAGGTAATAAAGGCTTCTGTTGGGCTGGCAGTGTGAAGGTAGTGTATGTACTGCAGCTACGTGTTGTGTGGATGCTCTGTAATCTGAAATGACCTGGAAAATGCATTTTGCTTTTCAGATATGTTCTGGCATGCTCCAAAGCACACACAATCTCTTGCAAACTGAAAGGCTTTTTGGCACACCACTTCAAACAAGCTTATCAAAGAAATACCTGTGGTAGATATGTCTCTGGGCAAAGACCCCACAGCACAGAAAATTAAAGTAATGACCATCCTCTGCATTCCCATGTATTTTACCACCTTGGAACTCACAGTGTTTTAAGAACACTAAGTCATAACCCTCCAGCAAGCCAGAGAAGTATTATTCTCCACTTTGATAGATGAAGAAGCTGAAGCTCAGACTGCCTAAATGACTCACCAATGTAGCTAGGAGTATAAAACATCCCTGGAGTAGCTAAGAAGAGAGTTACAAAGGAAGCCTAACAAAGAACTTCATATGAGATATAGCACACATATCTCTTGCCAGTCGTTTTCAATTGAAGAACATTGCTCCTTTTGCCCTTTTTATTGCTATAATTCATTCTGTACTTTCTCTGAATCCACATAAACGTGTCTAATTGCTCCATCCAGTCATTTGTCATTTTTGTCACACATAATATTTTATACTTGAGGAATCTTGAATTCACAACTGAATCTTGCAGAGGGCTAGGTGGTCTTGCAAAGGGCATCCACTGACTTTCTTAAGCCATAGCTCATAAATTCTTTTACTCTTCTATTGCATAGAAGTCAAGTACACTGGGAAAGCCATTTTTAGTTAGCTTTCTGGTTGTCTCACATTCTTTGTAGAATTCTCCCTGAATAGCTTACTAGTCCAAGTGTTTTCAAAAAAATGTTATGCAATAAATCTGTTTCATTTGCAGCTTCCTGAACACCTTTGTAGCAAAGTAGAATATAAAATCTGTACCTTGATTCATTAAAATTTCCCATGGCAGTTCAGCTCTGCAAAACCTTTCTTTAAAGGCTAGCACAATATGTTAAACATCCAAAGAGTTCAATGCTGTTGCCTTTGGATACCACATAACATGGTACCAAAACACGAGAAAGATATAGAACCAGAAATGCTGCACAGAAATGCACTAATTAGATCATTGCTTATTCAAGGGAAGAGATCTTTCATCTCCAGGAACTCAGGCAATTAGGTGAGGTCCTTCACAGTACACCACAGGGGTAGTCAGCTGATACTAATGAGTTTTGTGCTGTAGTTGAGTAAACAACCGGTCATCACAGTCTCATTAAGGCTCTTCCATTTCCATGTTTTCTTCCCAGATGCTGGGCTCTGTGGTCTGGTAACGTGTAATGGCCTTGTCATTACTTCGTGCCTGCGAACATCACTTCTGCTTGTTCCTTCTACTCTGTACCCACACTGTTTTGTCTGCAGTGTGGGACTGGTGCTGACCCTGCCCATTCAGCCCTCACCCCATCGGCATCATCCTTTTCACACCCCAGCACAGCTTCCACCGAATGCGCAAACCTGCTTACAGACGTGCCTCTTTCCTGAGTTCGTTCTACCAGGGATGAAACTTCCAGTTATAGACAGTAACTCTTTCAGTTCTGGTCAGCTATCATGCTAGTCAGGATGGCAGTCGGCACAACTGGAGGAGTTTCAGGCTATTTTATAATGATCATTTAAAACAAAGTAGCAGATTTTTAAGTTGCACTGACAGCACTTATACTTCAAGCTGTCCAAATACTTCAGCATAGCTAATTTTCATCACACCTCTCGGGCCTGTTGGTTTTTTTCCACGTATGAATGAATATTTTGCGGGATTTTTTCCAAAATTAAAGTATCTGTACACAAGAAATAACGAAAGTCTGAATGCAAATCAGCTTAGCCATTTGAATTCATAGAGACAGTAAAGGCTGGCTTTAAAAGCAGATACAGTAATTTGTGGACTCTGGGCCAGACTGTGCTCTCCAGTGTATATCCACTGTAACTCTATACTGAAGTGAATGACAACAGACGTGTGATGTGAGAAGCTGAGAGGCCAGAAGCTGAACAGCAGGGCTGGTCAGAGAAATTTGGGTAGAACTAGAGGCTGATGGAATCAGCCATTCTGCTGAAATCTAAGACCTCATCAAATTGGATCAATATCACTTGTATTTTATTCCTAAAGCAGACTAGACTACATGAATACACTCGTTCACATACTTTAAGTTCTTATGTAGACTGTTTCAACATAGCTTCTTTTGCACAAACAGAAACAAAAATACCTGCAATGAAACCAAAGATGGAATTCAGTCACTTAAACAGAGGTACCTTTTGCCATTTGAGATGCACTGGCTGACAGCTGCTGCTCCAGAAAGGAGGTCTCCCAGAGGTTCTGTGCACAATTAATATAACACAGGTAGAGGGATATAGTTACAAATATATGCATTAAATAGTTGTAGTTAGCAACTAAATCCCAGCACCAGTGACTGTCAATAACTGGGTTTAATGCCTGGGTACATTTTAGCATTCCAGGTTAACATCTTTAGATTTCTTTTACAATTAAATATGAATTTGCTTGTTTTACAGTCCTTGAACTTATCCCATAACATCTTCCTTGAAATGCATTTGTTCCACCTTCTGTATACTGCTTCTTGAGCTACAGTGCCTAATAGTCTATTACATCTCATCAAGAACAAATTATTTTCATAAACAGGTATCTATAATGTCTGCCTATGTAGACTTTATTTAGGACTGCTTACCTTAAAAAAAAAAAAAAAAAAAAAAAAGGACAAATTAATACATTTATTCCAGGAAGAGAGTGTTTTGGAAGTACATAATGTCAGGAAAATATGTTCTCATTCTAAATAATATCTGTGCTTAGAATTATAGTAAATTCAGTAGTCCTGAATTTATGTATGTATCCCATCTTAATCCAGGATAATTTTCAGATGCATGCAAAGCATTCGTTATTTGCACTTAGTTATAAGAAACAAGCTTTTTCTTGTTGTGTGCTTTTCTTTCCCAACTTTTTCTTTCTTGAAGTAACCTGACCCTTTTCATACAGAAGCCTGCCAGACCACAGGCTTTTTTGTCACTGAGACAACCCTGCGGTATCAGTGAACAGGCACAAAGAACATAACAATGCCCAAGAAGTGAAGTATGCTTTATATAAGCATCTTTGAGCAGAAGAACCTGTCTCATCTCCCAGCTTGAACATATTTCACAATAAGTGCAGAAAAACTTGAAAGGGTGGGGAAAGAAAATATTGCCTGTTTTAATGCCCTCTGAAATGGTAATTTGCTACAAAATTAGCATTAAGATGAAGAGAACCACTCACAAAGCTCACCCAAAAACATAGTGAGCTACTGAAGTTTTAAAAAAGAGGAGGTTTTGGTTTATATGTATTTTTTTTGTGAAACACAGGGCTCATGAGGTGGAGCAATATGCAGAAATTAGTTTAATTTTCTGCTTTAGCAGAAGCTTTTTAAAGAATTGGAGAAGTCACCCAGGGACTAGACCCATATAGGGAGCCTTTAAATTGACCCTTAGGCTTCTGTAACCCGTAGGTATGTGCTGAATGTCAACACAGGTCTCACCCCGGCTGCAGACGTGCAGCGGAGATTCCTGTCCGTTTCAGTCTCAAGAGACAGATTCTCGAGGATCGCTTAAAACGTGCCTGCACCCAACTGACAAGTGAAACCCAATATAAAGTGCTGAACCAGCTGATTTCTGGGCAGGGGAACTCCTGGTAGGCAGACAGCTGAACATGGGGGTCTTTCTCAGTCAAAAAACCCTCTATTTTTGCAGAGGATGTGTAACTGTGTGTAGAGAAAGGGACTGGTGACTGAAAAACTCGACTACCTCACGTCCCTCAGCTCCTAGATATAGGCAGCCGTTTTACACTCGTGAAGTAGGAGATGTCTAGGCTGGTTTTAGTGGAGTATACTCTGCAATGTCAAAGAGGGAGTCAAGCCCAGTCTTGTTTGTGGCTAGCTTTTTCCCAGAGACTGAGACCGGCAATTAATTTTGCCCAGATAACCGAAAAGCTGTTGTGGTAAGGATTTGTTTTTTCCTACAGAGTTGGGCTACCACAAAAAGCATCGACCTGGAAGTGAGATAGCCACATAGCTTTATCCATCCTTGGACAAATTATCTCTTTTTAACATGCCTTTTCCTAAAGAGTGACCAGGAGTTCACATTCAGGTTTTGAAAATTATTAAAGCTTGTATTCCGTTCTCATTTACACCAGTGTGAAGAATCTGAGCCAAAAACTAATGGTGAATATTCTCTCTGACATGAACAAAACTCATGCTTCTGTTATGTAACTGGAACAGATTTTAAGCTTTGTTTTCCTTTGTGGATATTTCTTCTTTTTTTTTTATTTTTTTTTTATTTTTTTCCTCTCTCTGGCTTTAACATGAAAACAGATGGGAGTTCTGGTCAATATAGATATTCATGAGAGAAAGATAAATTTAATGTAGTGGATTTAATTCAGCTAGTACATAAATGAATGACTGTCCTCCTGTTCTTTGTCTTTTGTTTCTGGTTTTTTTTTTTTCTCTGTGGTTTACAAATGAACTCTTCTGTCATTAGCAGACAAGGTCATTGTGTTCTGTAATTTTCATGTTATATTTATGAGGCACATCCTTTTTATTATATGCAGTCACCCTTAACGCAAGCACCAAAAATTAAAAATACGGCACTGCTTCGTACATATGTGGAACACAATGGGGAGCAATCCTAGTAGACATTGAGAGTACTAAATAGTATTACACAGACAAGAAACTGATCCATCTATTACAAGAAATGTATTCCAGAAGGACAGCTGATATAGAGGAAAATACAGATATTTATCCAAATACAGCTAAGATACTTTTACAACCACATATAGACATTGTAACACTATTTGGAATAACACTCTATAATGGAATATGGAATAAAATAAAAGTCCACTGTATTTATCATTGAAAAAGACTTATAAACAGAAAGACTTATGTTCTACAGTAACTATTCCAGCTACAAACATTGTTTAAAATGCCGTTATTACTTTAGCTATCCTTGTTTCCAAAGTGATTTCTAGCTTAACCTTGCTCCTAATGGTTTATAGTATTCTGAAAGATTCTACTTTTACAGTGAACCTCTCTGTGTTTTGCCTCAAATAAATAATAAAAAGTTTGTCTTCTTTACGATCTGCTTTCTTTATAATACTTCTGTCTCCTTGTTCATTCTTTCTCTTTTCTGACCGCAGCTGAAGCGAGCGTAAGTACTGTGACCAAAAATTATATTCGGCAGCAAATCTTTGTGCAGCAGAACTGTAAATATGTGCACTGACCTTTAAAGATTATGCCCAAGGAATTCTAAACACACCTGTGATGTTCTGTAAGCCACAAATGAAGAGCAGCTTTTATGAGTAATTGTGTGCAATGATGGGTGTACTTCTTCTGCAAAGGCAAAACTTCTAACACCAAATACTGTTACAATTTTCAAGCTGAAAAAGAATAATTTTATATTCTTTATACAGAAGGGAGTACACTCTATATTTCAGCGTTGATACTTTACCTCCCATTCTGGTATCTGAGGATGTATCTTACTGATAAACAAAATGGAGCAGGTCCCATTCTTTGGCCCTGAGGGGAAGTTCCACTATACAGATCATATCTTTACAGTTAAATTGTACTTTTGTCACCCACCTCTGAAAGAAAATGGCCTTCTCTATATTCCTTAATGAAAACAGCTGCTGGTCTGACCTATCCCATATGCTCGGAGGCTTTGCTTCTTAAATCAAACCCATGCCAATGTAAGTACGCAAGCAACATGGAGTGCTCAATGCTGTGCCTTGGCCTTTTTTAGTCTAGTGTTGTAGCCAGCTCACATGATTTCTGGCACTTGTTGAACTGGCATTTGCAATTGTAGTTTGACCCTCTCTGCTATTACATCATGGATAGCTTTTCCAAGATCTCTGGTATACTTCCTTAGGTCATAAGAGTTCCAGAGGAATGTAAACCTGTGTCATCAGTCCATTTTCTACCTATCCACCCAGGGGGATGGATACCCCATCTGAAGTACTGCATCCAGTTCTGGAATCCTCAGTACAGGAAAGACATGGAGCTGCTGGAGCAAGGCCAGAGGAGGGCCGCAAAGGTGATCAGAGGGCTGGAGCACCTCTCCTGTGAGGACAGGCTGAGGGAGTTGGGCTTGTTCAGCCTGGAGAAGAGAAGGCTCCAGGGAGACCTAATCACTGCCTTCCAGTACCTAAAGGGGACCTACAGCAAAGCTGACGAGCGGCTGTTTATCAGGGAGCACAGCGACAGGACAAGGGTTAATGGATTTAAACTAAAAGAGGGGGGACTTAGATTGGACATTAGGAAGAAATTCTTCCCTGTGAGGGTGGTGAGGCACTGGAACAGGTTGCCCAGAGAAGCTGTGGAGGCCCCATCCCTGGCAGTGTTCAAGGCCAGGCTGGATGGGGCTTTGGGCAACCTGGTCTAGTGGAGGGTCTCCCTGCCCATGGCAGGGAGGTTGAAACTATATGATCTTTGAGGTCCCTTCCAACCCAAACCATTCTGTGATTCTATGATTCTATGATTCTACGATATGATGCTTCTTTCCCCTGTGTGTGCTTTTACACCCCACTTTCAGACCTGAGTAACAAATGTTATACTAAAAGTATGGTATTGAAGGACATTTGAATAGTTTTCCTTCCCTTTTTCATCTTTTTGTCAACTGTTTGATCCAATTATGAATCACGTTAAAGTTAACTAATCATCAGCATGCAATAAGTACTGCAGTGGCATTTAAATGTGATGCTGAAGTGCCATGAAGCAAATGTCTCTAGATTGTTAACATGATATAGTTCTCTCCTCATGCAATGTGATTTTTATAACAGGTAATGAAAAGCACTTTCCATAAAGTATAACAATTGCTGCCACTAAAACTATTGGCCAGATCTACACAGAGATACTTCTAGGGAGAGGGGGAAAACAAAACCTTTTTCTTCCCCATACTCTCTAAATGGAAACCTGATTCTGAAGTTTTTACATCAGCATCAATGACTTCACACAACATAGTTTTCCCATTTGTATTCTTCACTGATTACCATTCTGGATAAGTGATATTGGTTTGGTGATGATGTCATGAGACAAGAATTTAAACCTTTCTGCCTAGAGTACTTGGGAGTCCTCAAGTATCAGGAGTCTACAAATATATTTTCACAGTTCAGTTTAGTATGTGGCCATCAGAATTACAATCCTGTGAATGGTCTCTCTGATTAGATAACATATCAGTATTCAATGTAAGTCATGCATGCTCTTAAGCTTTCTTGGTATGAAGAGAATGCAGAATTTTATGTTTCCTTATCCAAGACTCCCACTCAGGGTTTATTCTTGAGCACACAACGATAACTGAAAATAAGCAGATACAAGACTTTACAGGGTTTCCAAAAGATAATTATATTCTGTTTATCATAAACATACACAGATCTAGAAAAAAATAATAACACATCTGTCAGAATTTCCCCATCTCAGTTACCTTCACTTCATCATTCATTGAATATGCTTCAGAGTTCTCTGAGAAATCAAGGATCCTCCACACTGAATGTCAAAGTCCTCATCACACTCATGGCCTCTCACTCTCAAGCAAGAGATTTTATTTCTTCTTTGGCTTGTCTCACCTGCTACGGTTAACTACGTGAGACTGGAGCTTAGTGATGTGATGTAAACTTCTGGCATAGAAAATACGCTAAAGGAAACCCCGCATGAAATCTATCTGGCTGCAGTATTGGGGGTTTATAAAAGCACATTATGAATCACTTCAGCAGGAGCTGCAAAACCTGAAATAAAGAAATTATGATGATTTTAAATAGAACCGTAGACATAAACCTACGTCGTATTAATTCATGTCCCTTCCCTGCTGCCCAGCATTCCTCTGTCAGTGTTAATTCTCCTCTTGCTCACTGCTTTTCAGACATGGTAGTTTTCAAGCACATCTGTTCTGCCCTTGGAGAAATCCAGTAGTCTCAGATGCTGGTTTGCTCCATAACAGCTGCAGAAAGTTGTTTTTTCTTTTGGATTCATCTGTCTCAGACCAAAGAGTTTTCTTTGACCTGCATCACTTGACTTTTTGGATTCTGTTCTAGTATATATGCAAAAAAGAACCACATATTCAAACCAAGGTTGCAATCTGGACATGGCACACAGGAAAGTCTCAAATTCACATCAGTGTTATAATCTGCATTTAGACATATTCCACAGATTATTATGTGTAGATTAGCAATTAAGTCATATGTTTAAAGTTTTTAAGTCCTTTGACCCAGTAGTTTCTTCTAAATAATTAATTAAGAGGTGTTTTCATGATAATAAACATAAGCAGTGATTGCTTGCTTATTTATCGTAAGATTTACCACAAGATCTCTTGATAACCACATTTCATTTACTGCTTTAAAGAAGGGTTAAGGAGGGTCTCTGTGTTACATGCTTTTCCACAAGTTTTCATAATAAACCGGGAACACCCACATGAACACCTTCGCTTTCAACTACCACTATATGCTTTTTCATACACATCAATGTTTTCTGCCTGTTTCTGCTAAAGTCAGCCTAAATGACACTTTCTTTTAAGACAATAAACTATGGAAAATTCTGCACTGGATTTAGAATATCTGTTAGAAAATCATTTGCTTTTGCAGTTGGTAGTGGTCATTTATTTCTTTCTCCTGGGACAGGTGAATGAATACTTCTGATATTTCAAATGCTCATGTGGAGTAAGGGTGTAATCTTCATCCTGCTTAAATCAATGAGCTATCTCTTTTTGCCTTTTTCTTTAATATTTTCACAGAATGAGAGAATAGTTGGGATTGGGGGGGGTATCAGGAGGTCACCTGGTCCAACCTCCCTGCTCAAGCATGATTAACTAGAGCAGGTTGCCCAGGACCATGAACAGATGGCTTTTGAGTATCTCCAAGGAGGGAGATTCCACAGCTTCTCTGGACAGCCTGTTCCAGTGCTCAGTCATAGAGCACTGAGCACTCAGGCCCTTTTCTGCAAAGTTGCTTTCCAGCCAAGCAGTCCCCAGGATGTACTGGTGCCTGGGATTGATCCTCCCCAGGTGCAGGACTTTGCATTTTTGCTTGTTGAACTTCATGAAGTTCCTGGAAGCCCATTTCTCCAGCCTGTCAAGGTCACTCTGAATGGAGTCATGACCCTCTGGTATATGAGCCACTTCTCCCAGTCTTGTATCGTCAGCAAAACTGTTGAGGTACACTTTTTCCCATCATGCAGATCATTAATGAAGATGTTGAGAAGTATTGCATCCTAGTCCCTGGGGTACATCACCAGCTATTGGCCTCCAACTGGACTCCATAGCACTGTTCACTACCTCTGAGCTCAACCATTTCAGCAGTTTCCATCACGTCACTGTCAGCTCATTCAGTCCATATTTCATCAGCTTTTATATGAGGATCTTATGGAAGATGTTGAAAGTATATTGAAGTCAACACAGACAGTGTCCACTCCTCTCCACTCATCTGCCAAGCCAGACATCACCATGGATAGGTATTGGTTTTGTTTGGGTATTTTGATGGCATCAGCAATAGGGAATTGCTCTGCAAGGCATAAGGGCTAACAGAGCATTGTCTCATGCTGAAGCTATTTCAGGGCTTCTGAAGTCACTGAAGATTTAGGAAAGATCAGAGACAGAGTCCTAGATATAGCTGAACTTGAGTACTTACAAAGGAGCATAAACTAGTTTCTGTCCAAATACCTCTATAAACATGAATGCAGTGGTACAGGAAGGGACAAATCTATCTTTTTTTTTTTACTGACCAAAATAATGACTGAGGAAGAAGATCGCAGTCTTATTCCTCTGCAATTGTAGCAATGGAGACACTGAAAGAAGATATCTAATTCTGTTTTAACCAACTCAAGGGTTAAGGCTAGATGGAAGCTGTCCTGAATCAACACAGTAAGTAATGGTGTAAGGCTCTTCAACCGGCAGGAGATAGCTGCCCGAACTAACGCTAACCCTGCTAAAAAAATCTGCTACACAAAAAAAAAAAAAAAAAAAAAAAAAAAAAAAAAAAAATATCCCCCAAAAGATCAACTGGATCTTAGGAAACATCTATCTTCAAAGAGATCTGAGGCAGGTATGTAGAGGTGGCTGTGTGTTTCTAGCTCATTATAGATTCATTTTCCAAATCTGGAGATCTTTTTATATTTCCTCATTTCAGTCTACCACAGTTTAAAAATTATTTGCTACCAGAAAATGAATTCTAATGGTGACATTTGGCACTATTTTGTATCAAACTGCTTTCTGAATTGTAATTACTTCATATATTAGATAGCAAATTCTTTGCAGGTTGAATTGTTCAGGGAGTCATCTGGGACCAATGTGGAAAAATCCTAAAAATAACAGGCTTCATGTATATGGCTGATATGTCAAAGATGGTGAGCTTCCTTTTCAGAAAATAAGTGTTGACTTCTTCTTATTGCCTTCTATTAATCTTTAAAAAAAATAAAACAAAAATCCAGTGAGAGATTTTTAAGTTCTTACTTAATCTTCCACATGGTTATATTCTACTTCAAAACCAGCCAAGAACAGAAGACATGACTATACTAAAAAAATACAATCTTTTTGGCATGAAGGACTTACAGCATCATCTGTGGTAGCTTCATATTAAAAGGTAGTTATGGACAGGTTGAAAACTGTCATTTAACAACTTTATTTTTTTTCTATTTTTTTTTAATAAATATGCCTATACTGTATGATGAAAGACAATCCAGCTATCAGAGAAACAATACAGAAATAGGTCAGTGGTGGATTATTGTGATGCTGTGGAGAGCACGGGTTTGCAAATGTCAGTCATTAGGGGTCCTTTGAGAAGCTAGCACACATGATTTCACTCAGCCAAACTGGATACACAGACTTTCTCAGTTTGATGTTTCATAGTAAATATACCCAAGAAACATAGCAGCAATTAATCGGAGTGACTAAATTCCAGGCGAATGTGATGTGGTGACAGCTCTTGTCTTTCACCAGTTCTGGCTAAAGTCAGGTACAAGAACTGAAGAAAGATGCACATACATGCATATTCATTAAAAACGATGAATTGAAACTGCTTTGCCTAATTATTTTTGTATTTTGCATTTATTTCCCACAGATATGGTTTCAAACAGGAATGATCAGTTAAACAATATATTTCTAATGAAGAATCAGCAAACAAATGTATGTTTTTCTCCTTGTGAAAAAAGCTATTTCTAGGTTTTACTCAACCAACTTAGGGAAGAAAGGAACATCACGTGATCAGCATGTTCTAGCACAGTCCATATTCTGCATATTCCTGCCAGCATACTCTACATATAAAAATTATTTACAAGAAATATCTAGTGAATAAATTTGAATTGCAAAAATGTTTTATTTTTTAATTGAAAAAAAACATAATTTTCAGGTGATTTGACTGTGAGAAAAATAACCAAATTATTAACTGAGGATTAGCTACTTAGCCTTATCTGAGATATTTTCATAATTCTAAATAGGATTGCAGTTCACTCTCTGTAAATATCACAGATTATCACTGGAAAAATTCAGTTGTTTCAGATAGATGATGGCATTGATTGCTTCCCTAACAACGTACACACGTGTAAACAAAAACTCAAGTCTTGCTCAGCTTTTTTGAAGTTAAGGGCTCTATCAAAAGGTAAATAATTGCTTATCAGATCTTTTCCTAAAAGACAATTATTTGATATTTTTAAGCCCAGGCAGGCTATGCTCATAAACAGCACACTCATAATCGGCCCAAGCAACTTCCTTATTTTGGTTTTAAAGAGTGATGAACAGGTTTTCCTGGGCTGGGCTGGTTTTGTTTCAGCGTGCCTTGTGTAAAGAGTTGACTTCTATCTTACATAATGTGCTTGACTGATTCTTTTTCGCCAACATGCAAATCTTGCAACACTACATGATAAACACATTATTTTTCCAACTGATCAAAATCAGTATTTCATATAATGAGTTTTATAGCATGACATGTTACAAATGTGGCGTTTTTATCAATTATTTGAAACTCTTTATTGGCCATTATGTGAGAAAATTTATTTTTTTTTTAAAACCTCACCTCCCTTACTTCTGTGGAACTATAGCTAATTATTCAAACTAACGACAGTTTATCTTTTCCTTTGTAGAGATGTCTGTCAAATCTTTCCAGAATTTGACCATATTTCAGTGCAGTGACTGTCTTGTGGATTGCCCTCCTCCTACTCAATAGCATATCTTGCACTAAAATTCCAGCAATGTCTAATATTGAACACAGGTGATACTAAGAAAGCATTTAAGTAGTCCTAGGTGCCTTTCAAATTTTTCAGTGAATGAAAAAATTCACTAGATCAAGTAAGCATCAACACAGAAATGTAGATTCATTTTCTGTACGCAGAAAGTTTTCCAGTACACCTGTGATCTTAGGAACTTTTCCACAGTCAGGAAAGGAATGACACCAGTGTAACATCCCTAGCCCAAGCACTCAATATGTGCACTCTTAACAGGTGTAAATCCCTGAGGCTGTAGGGTCATGCGTATCACACTAACTTGCTAATTTTTCACAATGTCTTTAAGCATTCATGTAGGAGATATTGCCCTGGGTGATTTGAAAACATCTAAGAGAAATTGAGGGTGACAGTCATCTCTCCTAACTTCAGATATTTAAATTTTACAAGTGAGATTCACTTTGCCTAGCTGATGATGTTTGCATGGGTTATACATACATGTAGGCATCTCATCTGAATTGCTCTATAGAGACCACTAAATGTGTCTAAACAGGACTCCAGCTGTTGACTATTTCTGCAACTGAAGTCTTAGAACAGTTTGTAGTCAATTCAGAAATACGTTATCTTTCTTAATGGTGGAGATTTCTCTCAATTCCTCTTTAAAATGCAACAAATTACTTCTGAGGATGAAGCTTTGTCTCCATTAACTAGAAATGCAGTCCAAATGAACCTCTGTTAGCTCTAATTGTCAAGCCCTTAGAGGTCAAATCATTTGCTCAGGCTTCAGTGCCTAGGGACATTTGAGATTCTCTGGGGTGTATGAGGGTATATGTATTTAGCTTGGCAGATCTGGCACAGGATCTACGAGAAACTTTCTGGAGTGGCAGCTAGGAGCGAGGCAGGGCATCCTTGGGCAGCTCAGATGACATTGGATCCCAATGTGGAGACAGCAAAATCAAGATACCATCTTTGACACTTGTAGGGGAACTTCATTGTAACTGTGATTGCTGATTTAAGCCCATAATTTAGTTCAGTATTATTTCATGCCACCAGACTCTTACATTGGGTAGAACTGTTGGCTTAGTAAATTAAGTTGACTGACTGTTGATTTGTAGGGCATCTCTGGGGCCTGCGTGAAACCTGTAGCTGCCTGGACATCATATGCTTCAGTGCTGTAAAGCTGTTTGCATCCTCCTCACAAAACTAGGTCTTTGATGATGCTGTCTTATTGGTCACCAGCTCCTGGTGGAAGTGCCATTATAACCATTAAAGCCATTAAAACTTATACTGGTTACATTTAGTTTGTATCACCTACATTTCAAGGCCACTACCACAAGGAAAAGATTTAGACGTGAAATTTTTCTCTTTTCTCTTCTTTTTTTTTTTTTTTAGACAAACTTGGCTTTAAGTTTTTAGATGTCTCAAACTGGATTGCAACATGCAAGAACAAGAAGACTGGAAGGCAGGTCTGTGAGCATATTTGTGCATGTTTCCTTTGAATTGTAATGCACAAGAAAAGAGTTGCTGCATTGCCACAGAGAAAATGTTTGGCTGAAGATTGCACTGGTCCTCCTGCTTTTTCAGGAATAAAACCTGAGTGGTTTGCACCACCTCTGCGTAAAATCCATGCTCACAGGTCCTCACAATTACCGCTCCACTTCACTTAGTTCTTACCTTCTCCCTTCTCTCATTTGCACACCTTCTCAACTCACAGCCTAAGTTTTTAACTGTGAAAGAGAACAAAATACAAATATACAACCACATTAGCAGAACCAGAAATTATTATCAAGTTAAATAAGGAAAGAAGCATTTTCTGTGTGTCAGTGCCTGTGTAATTACACTCACATGCAGAGAAAAGCAAGAAGAGGTAACGTTTTGGAGACTGTTTCGTTTGGAAAGTGCTTTGTTAGCTTTCAAGTAGGTTATACCTCATGTGATTTGGTGGAATTACTTTCCCCTTTTCCTTTTCACCCTGGGTAAGTGCAAAGATTCAAACACTGTGAAGCATGTACGCTACAGAAGGTAGGTTAGGGGGATTCTGTGATTATAGAAGTTCACCCAACTTTTTTCCCCAATTAATTTTCAAAGTTTTTCAACAACCATTCCTGGCTTGTAAATTCTTGTTCTCTCATTATTTACTCTGTCCTGCATGCCTAACTTGCAATATATGTAAACATTCTGACATACTAGGCTTACTTCCCATCTCAGCTGAATCTGTCTCATGTCAGTGATTTTGGTGGAGTCACCCTTGTTTCAGAACAGTGATGAATAGAAATCAGGTCTTTGTATACAGAATATTTGAACAAAAATGCATAATTGAGAGAAGAGGGCAATGTATTAAGAGCTGATTGCTTTCTAGTACTTTTGCCTTCCCACTGATTGCAATGACAGCGGACCTGATGAACACCTTGTGCAGTTATACTTGCTACAGGGGTGGAAAGCTCTGGGGTGAGTAGAAGTGGAGCTCTGATACAAGACCTGTTCCAGCTATTTCCTGCAAACCTGATTCCGAGACCTCAGGCACAAACACTAATAACAAAATATTTCTGTTTGGTGCTTTATCATAATTACCCGGGTTTGAAAACAATAGCCTAATTTTTTTACCCACTTTGACAGAGGATTTTCCAGATAGCAGGAAAATTAGGTCTTTTTCTAATTCCAAATCCTTTCTTTCCTCCTCTGTCTCCCTGCCCTGTTTTGTTTGGGCTTTTTTAATATAAAATTACATTAAAACATTCCTTTTGTGGAAAAGCATCTCTAGGATGCATGCTATTTCTCTTTTTATAATCATATTTCTTTACTAGTACTAAGATTTGTCAAAAATAACACAAATATTCTTTTTTTTTTGTGGTATCTTCACACACAAAGCACTTTAGAGAGGCAAGGACCTCAATTTTCAAACAAAAGACAGATTTTCAGAATGTCATCGTTTTGCACTTCTGCTTACTGGCCTTTGTTTAACTTCAAGCCATGAAACACACATGCTTGAAACTAGCTTTGGAAAATCGTAGCCCCTTCAATGCAATGAAATTTTAGCTATGTGGAGCACCTGAAATAGGACATCTGAATGACTTGCTAGAAGATCTGTTTCCAAAACCCATGAATTTTGTACCAGTATCTAAAAAACCATCTATTTTTAACACCAAAATTTTTTTTTCAATATATTACTTATGAAAGTCTGGCTTCCATGAGAATTCACATTCTTTATATGGTTTCCTTCACTTTTCACCTGAAAAAGTGGAAGAAATTCTGATTGTTTTCCAAGTGATGTTGGTGCTCTTGGCTCTTTGGAAACACAGGGAAATGTGATTCTTGTCTTAAGGCTCAGTTCAGCCACAGAAAATGGTTCAGACATGTCTAAATGTATGAAAGCAAGAAGATATTTACTTGTAGGCTTAATATAATAAGTATGCTTGAAGAAATGGTTTGGTTGCTAGTTGAGAGTAATTCCACGCATGAAGGAGGAGATGTTTCCACTTCTCTAAGAAAGGATGGAAAAAGTTACCTGACACAAAGTGGAAGTCACAAGCTCTTAATAAAACTCATAATTGTTTCCAGCAAACAGGTTTAAGATGCCAAATTTGGTGAAGGACAGTTTTTTTCCCAACAGGACAGTCTCTCAACACAGCCAAATTCTAATCTGGGTTTTCCCCGAAATCATTCACCAAGGCGATCAGTGAACCACCAGGCTCATTTAATTCAGTTTTGGTGCATATCCATGACAGAGCTTAATAATTCTTCCAGCACATAAAGGAAAATACCACCAGCAGTTGCAGAGAGCCAGAGGCTACGTGGCTTTTGGAGTAGCAGGGAGAAGTTAAATAGACTGGGAGCTGGCTGCAGAAAGAGGGCTCGGTGGCTTGGATATGGGGATGAAAGGCTCAGAGCTGGCATGAGAAACGATGTTTCTGGCAAAGGGGGCTGTAATCGCCATGAAAGAGCCTTGTGGGTGGCCCGTTAGAATGGGGGCTTACAGCTGGGTCTGAAGGAGGCTGGCAGAAGGGGGTTCCTGGCTGGTGAATTTGCCAGCCTGAGTATGCTTATAGCAAAGCAATGACCTGCGGGGAGTTGGCTGGCCAAACCCCATCTCTACACCCAGCAGGCACCGGACTGTCTTTAGGGCTGAATGAAGTATGGTGATTTTACATTTGATTGGTACCATTTGTAACAGGAACATGGAAAGAAAATTCCTCATAAACAAAGGCTGAGAAAGGGTACCTTCTTCACAGTAGGATCAAGTGAACGTGGAGCATTCCTGAGAAAGGCTGATTTAAACATATCTGTAATTCTCTAGGTACTGAGATCGCACAACCTTCTTAGACTGTCTTTTCTAATTCTTTTCTCACCTCAAAATTATAAAGTATTTCCAAATAACAACTAAATTTCCAGCAAATTTAGATATTCACGTGTTGCTCTACCCTCCATGGATTTGGAGTACAAAAGAGAATTATTCTGCTAACAACAACAACAAAAACTACAACAAAAAAGAACTGTTACAGGATTGGAAGTCTTTTCATGTCTGTCTTCTCCTTTTTAGTTTGTTTATGTGTAGGCTAAATATAATCGTATCTTTCCTAATTTTTTAATGGGTCCTGTTTTCCAAAGCTCTTTTTTTTGGCTAGCTTTCTCTAAATTTTCGTTGCCTGCATCTTTCTTAAAATATGATGGCCCAACTAAATATAGTACTCCAGCTAAGTCCTCACCAGTGCCAAATACAGGAGAACAGTGACTTTGCAGACAACACAAAATGACATATGCCTTTTTACAACAGCATGACACAGGTGATTCAGAGTTAGTCTGTGAAGCTTTCTAACTTCTAGGTCCTTTCTGTGCTATTGCTGCCAATCAGTTAATGCTCTCTTCTGTATTAAATCCCCCCATGCAGTATATCGAATTTCACCGTTATTGAAATTCACTGTTTTATATTAAATGATTCTTCAGACTGTCAAGATCATCTTCAGTGAACCCTGCCTGCCATCTTCACTCACTCAGTTTTTAATGAAAGTTCTTTTATCCAAACTATTAAAAAAATTGAATAATTTTGAGCACGGCACAGAGCCCTAGAGAACCTGATGTAGTCACAAATGGTTGACAAACAGCTCTGGAGCAGATGTGTGCTTGTAGCTGTGAACCTGCCAAAATCATAATTTATGCAAGACTTCCTTGAGAGAGCGCCATGTGGAAAGAACTCAAAGGCCAAAAGTGAAGATACATCTTCCTGCTGCCTCTCTCCATATGTGACATGATTTTCTCTGGAGAAGTAAGGAATTGCAGGAGATTAATATGTTTAATTCTTGACAAATCAGTCATGTTTTTTGTTGTTGTGTAATTACTCTTTAGATACTTACACCTTGCTTTTAATAATTTACTTTTGATTCTTCCTGGCCATCAAAATGGCATATTTTTGTAATTCCATTCAACCCTTTTCAAAACTGGAAATGTTTTTGCCATCAGATTCCCTTGGCTTCCATGATTTCTTGAAGAAAATTACTGCAGGGCTGGGAGTTGCTATAATACACTCCATCAGAACATCCCAAATTTGAGAATATCTAAAATATCCAAAGATTTTTGAGCTTCAGTTCTTACTTCTTTTTTTTCATTCTTATTATTTTAAACATATAGGAGAACTAGGGTTTTTTTTGTGATACCTGAAATAAAAAAGACTTTGAAATTCTTATTCTTTTTCACCCATTACTTTCTCCTTTTTCCTGGTTAAGTACTGGGTTTATTCTTGCCTTTTCCTTTGCCTTTCGTTTTCCTTTTGCCTTCACTTGTAAGACACAATTCAGAGTTTTTCTTCTTCTCTATTTTCTCGTTAGACACTTAAACTGAAACATTTCATTGTATGCTCTCAATCTGTTGATTTTTTAGTAATAATTTTAATAGTAATAATGTGTCTCAACTAGCTCAGTCTCCTGGCTCAATTGCATCGTTACAGCTTGCTTCTACTTTTATCCTTCCCCAGAGCCTTTCAATAGATAGGCTTCTGGTTTCTTGAAAGCACACATTAAGCATCTTCATTTTTGATATATTACATCGTTATGTACATTGTGTTTTCAGCCTTTACTATTTAATCTGTTGCTCAGGTACTTATATAAAGGGGCTCTAGGAACAGGAGATTCTTGTGTCATAAGAAGGTGGTCTAATAGATTATGGTGATTAATCATCATAGAATCATAAGCACACTAAAAACGTAAATAGCAAAATATGCACTGCTTTGCAACTCGCTTCTTAAATGAAAAGAGAACTCCAACCACGTTGACCATCTCGGCACACACTGGAGAATTACTTTCACTGTAAGCTAAAGTAACTTCCTGCACAGTGAACCAGTCCTCTTTCTCTTCTGTTGAGATTCCCATTCCCATGAGGAAGGAGAGCTGAGTGTCTTTTGTATTTCCCTGTGCCCTGTGCTGAACAGAAAGCCTAAGGTCTTGCCTGGCATAAAGGAACTGAAATAAGTAGACAGTGTTTGCAATGGTGGCTTCTGGGAATGGTTTCAGGACTTTGTATTTCCTAGTTATTTTGTACTTTTTTGCCAAAGGGTAAACATTTCAAGCTAAATTATTCAGAAGGGATTTAGGAGGTGTTTTCTTTAAGTTCTGCTGAATACAAATGTGTGGAGAGAAAGAAAAACCAAGTATTCTGCTTTGGTTTTGTGTTTTTGTTCACTGGTTACACTGAGATCATTGAGGAGAAGGATTGCATAGATGTGAGGGGTAATCCAGTTCCCTCTCTTCCTGAGTAGGGTTTTCATAGGAAGCCACTCCAAATTGCTACTTGAAGAGGAATATCTCAAGCCTACTAAAGGAAAGAAAAGAAAAATCCTGACACAATGAAGAGCCATGACAAAATCTGAGGTGACTCTTCTACCAAGGTCAGTATGCTAGTGACATTTCTTCAGCGCATAGAAGACACTGAGTACTTACCATGAGATGGTATTATGGAAAGAGATGACATATTTCAGCAGGGCAACCCCAGCACAAGGCCTTATAGTGCAGAGCGAATTCACTTCCCTGAAAAAATATCTTCTTTACAAGTGGATGGAGGGATGTAGCTCCTCAAGGTAAATGTATAAATTGAAGTAGGAGCCCTGTGCTTCTGAATGGTCACACTGATAATACAATGTATACATACACATGGATGCTTGCAATTTAAAAAAAAAAAAAAACAACAAACAGCATCAGTAATTACTAGAACTATGACATGCCCCAGCACACATATTCTGCATGAAGTCAGAAAAAAGCCATTTGACCCCAATACCACGAAGCCTCCCTCAAGGGCTGTGGAAAATGCCATCTTCCAGATTAGTGCTTCCTGCAGCACATGGGAGCAGATGGCCAGCCAGTGCCCTGGGATATGACTGACTGTAAAGCAGGGCCATGACTGTGTTTCATTATTGTAAAGAGTAAAAATTTTAAACATATGTGTTTTGACAAACTTGTGAGACTGTTTATAGGGGAGGCAAGAAGGGAACAAAAGTTGTTTCCTGATGTCTCAGAAAAGAGAAAAAATTAAAAGATATTGTTCTCTCTAGAGATACTGAGGACTTACGGCTTAGTTATGCTAAGTAATCTGCTGAGCCTACATGTCTTGGTAAGGTTCGACAACACCAAATGGTCTTCTTGGGGTCACTGTCTTCCTTCAGTGTGCCCATAATGTAATTTGGGTAGTGGAAGAAGTAGTAACCCCCAGAAAGCTATGCTCCCCATGGCACACTGTCCCCAGAACAGTGGACTGCCTCCCTTTGAGACTGGACCTTTTGGTACTCTGGCATTCATCTGTGCTAGGTGTTATTTCTCTCATCTGTTATTATGTGTTTGGTCTGATTCCAAGTGAAACAGAAGCATGTACTTACTTTTAAACATGTGAACCATTGCGTTGACTGTGGTACAATTACTCTTTAAAAACTGACACCAGGACAAGAATTCTGTTCCAAAGCAAGACATTGTTCCAGATGTTTTTATAATTATATTCTTTCATAGTTCACAAAGTCATAGGTGCCCAGGTACAGGCATGCACAAGAAGTTGTGTACATAACAGCTTTTGAGACACGAGGTCCAGATTTACATCCCTGTCCTCTGTCTCAGCATGATCTGTGGTGTTTTAGGTTAGAGTTTTCAAGTTTGGACAGTTATTTCTGGGCAGGTTTCAGGTATGCAACCATGAGAGACTTGTCTGGAACCTTCCTGACATTAACTATTAAAATAGATTTCAGTACTGCAAGTGAGCACTACTCTTCCTGTGCTTAATCTTAACTACATGCTTAAGAACGTCACTTATCTTGAGTTTGTGAATGAGTCCCCAAAATTCAAAATAAATGGGAGTGAATGTCTTCTGATAGCGCTCTCATACAAAATGTAGCATTAAAAGATAAGGATGAGCTTGGTATATAAGAATGCAAACACAATTAATCATCTTTATGATGTATTCTTTGTGGATTTTTATCATAGGCCTGAAATGTTTCAGCAACCTTGGAAGAATTTTGGGGATGTCCCCAAGGAAGCAATGAATTCCTAATTTGCATGGAAAGGGACAGAGATAAGGAGAGAGGAAGACCCTGCTGCTGTGCATGACTTCTGATTCTTGAAATTCCTCTCCAGCAGCCAATGGGGAGAGAATGTGAGACATGAAAGCTTTGCTGGAGGCGAGTTAGAATGACTTTTTGCTGTTTTGTTTCTCTCTTTGCCACGTTGTTTCCAATCCAGACGTTAAGAATTTAAGTTTTTCCTTCGCTCAAATAAGCGTCATTAATTTTCCCCATCATCTTTCCAGTGCTAGAGCTGAGACCAAGGGAAGCGGACAAATTCAGTTCATGTTTTGTCACTAGAGGTAAAGTAGGCAAGTATTAGTCTAATGCTCCCCCCATGAGGTGCACCCTGACACGGGGCTGAATGCTCTCAGCCAGGCTGGAAGGGTCAGCCGGGGCCTGGGAGTGCCAAGTGCTGTATTGAGAAAGTTGTTCCTGGCAGGCACAGAGAACACCGCTTCTTCCAGGAGCAGGTAACAAAGAGAGACCCCCTCACAGCAGACCCCCGGGGAACCTTTCAAATCAGTCCATGGCTTCAACGGACAATGCAACAGTTTTCAGCACAGGAGAGAAGGTTGAAACTAAATTAGTCAACAGAAAATGTTGGACCATACTGATTTGTGAGATTGTTTGAAAAAAAAAAATTTACAAACCCTTTCTGCAAAGTTGTTACTACTGTAAAATATTCAGTAGGTGTTTTCATCAGAATTAGAAAAGAGGCAGCTCCTTTAGTCTAATAATTTCCAGGGAATTACTTCTGTAGTCAAACCTTTGACCTGAGATGCCTGCTGTAAAATATTAGCCTGTTCTACCTATTCTGAAAAGCACCTAGTGGCTCACTCACGCCAGCAGGCATTGCAGTCGTGCTGTTGCTTTATCACTTCAGTCTGTGAGACCTCTCTCTGCACTGTCAGATTCATGCCTCGGGAAAGGCACTGGGGAAACTACTTGAAAGTCTTCTTATAACCCAGACCTAGGCTTTGGAGTAGGACGTTAAAGCTAAGGAGTAGGCTACCAGGATATAATGTTTTGATGGATATTCTCCATAAAAGAATAAAATTCAGACCATAAAAATATGTATTACAAATGCTAAAGTAAGGTATCTGTTAGCTGACACTCATGCCCAGACTCAGCTTACTTTCTCCAGACACCTCCAAGCTAGGTGACAGACCCACCTGTATCCAGTTCATCAACTTATGATTTGATTTGTCATGTGATTGCTTTATCTCTTTCCCCTTTCCCCCATCACCCTCTCCCAGTTATGAATCATTCAGCAGTGTTTTGTGTATTTTTCTAAGATACAAAATACCCCATATAATTTCCTTCTCTAATAAGCTTAGGACAGTGTGTTTGTGAAATGCCATGTCTTCTCTATTCCACACGGAGGAAAACAAGAAGCTCAAACCCAACCTACAAGGCTGTTTGTGTAATAAGATGGAGTAGGTAAGAATCACGACAGCTGAGAAATAAAAGCAAGAAACCAAGTAATGCTAAATGTAGAGAGCCATTTGTTTGAAACATTTGGAACAACGAATTTGTACTCGTATTTCGCTACAAAGTGCAAGCAGCTCTTGGAATAAATTATGATTGTAAAAACCTGTGAAGAAGTATTTATCATAACCTAAAATCTGATCTTCTCCTCAGATATAAAAAATAAACAAGATGTGGGGAGAGCTGCTATTTTTTCCTGCAAAATAGGTGACAATTACACTGACATTGTTTTATAGCTATTCTCGGATTCTTTCTTAGGTTGATAAAAAAACCAACAGATGCAAAGGATAAGAATATATTGGAAGAGACTATAAGTGCACAGCTCTTCCTGTTCCCAGGTCCTTGAAAACGTTTATACTCCACTCTAATGGGAAAAAAAAATATACAGGAGAAGAGTACGTTTCATTACAAGGAACTCAAGGGGGTCGTCTGGATATTCAGCCCCTTGTTACGGCAGTGTTAGAATAGAAACATGACCACTATGTTTTCTAAATGCAACGGTGTGAAATATTTCCACTTGGGATGGTCTCAGACCAGATATCACCAACGCTATCAAAAGGAGAATCTCCTCAAGAGTTTAGCTGATATTTTGTGTTTGTACTCATGTGCTCTTCTCTTTTCAATCCTTTTGCCCAATTTAGCAAAGCATTTAAAATAGAAAGTGGCATATGAAAAAGTGCACATCGTGCAGTAAAATAAACACTATCATCATTCTAAATCATGGGGACAAAGGTGGAAACCGGGCTGCAGGAAACTGCAGAGTGCATTGAAAGTGCTTTTAAGTGAAGTTTTTCAGAGATAATAAGAACTGTCAAAACAAGCAAACCAACTTTATCTGGAAGAGACAGAAAGCAACTGTGCAGAAGAAAACCCTATGCTCTTCTATAGAAGAGATTCAAGTGCAGAACACAGGACTGAAGCAATAGTAACTCCAGCTTGAAATGGAAAGTGTAAGTGAAAAGGCTTAGCTTAAAATAATAGTGCCCAAGGTACAGGTCTTCCAGGAGGTCCTAATTAAGAAAAAAACAACTGCCCAAGAATATTAGCATCAGGAAACAGCTCCAGTAACCTGTGTAGCCTGACAATGTAATTGATAAAATATTAAACTGGCATTTTTAATCCAGTAGCGGTCTAGGTTAAGTCATGAACTCGTGAGTTAAGCATGTGTTACTGAAACATCAGAACCTAACTTTTACTCACAAAATATACACTTACAGAGAGGTTATCGTATACAGAGCAAGCACACACCTATTGAAAACGGGCAGCCGCGCATGCAAAATTACCTCCCGTCTCTGCAGTGCAAAGGAGCTACTTAGATCCCTTCTGTGTTTAATAAAGGGGCTCAAAGGAGAGACAGCTTGGATACTGTGTATTGCTAATAACTGAAAAAGGTGCACTGGAGCCTGTATAACTAACAGTAGCAGAAAGGGTTATAGTAATGCCTGTGAGCCACTACAGGCAAAGAAAAAAAAAAAAGATAGGACACTGAGCTGTGAAAAATAGTTCATACTCCTGTTCTTTAATGCTTTTTCTTACAATCCTAATTAGACATGTTCAAATAATTGATTTTTCAGTTTGGTGGCTGAACCTAAAAAATACTTTCTAATTTGCTTCAGGTCAACCCTGAACTGATTTCTTTTCTTTTTACAAACATAAATATCAGCAGCAACAATATTTGGTTTTCAAGCACTTTCTAGATTTGTGAAAATTATTTGTAGCTTCCCCTCCCCCCACGTGAAATAGGAATTGACTTCTGCAAGGAATAATCATTAAAAATTTTATTTAAAAAAAAAATTGGAATTTGATCCTGAAGTCCACAAACTATTTTGATAGACCAAAAGCCTCATGTGAGGTTTTTCACCATTCTAATTTGAATGCATGCACAATGAGCATTGTGAAAAGCCTTTACTTTTTTTTCCCCTAATTTCATGTTGTTAGACTTAATTCTGCCCTCATGTCAATGGAGCAATGTAGCTTTTACAACCACAGGGTCCTGAATCAGCTAAGCACTCGTGTATGTCCTTAATGATAAGGAACCTGAGAAGGCATTTGTACTTCTTTCTTGAAAACTGGGTCAATTAAAAAAAAAATAATTTAGTCGAGCATCATTTCAGCAGCTTTCTCCTGCATTTCTGTCATATCACTCCCCTGCATCCCCGCCTGCGTCCCCCCCATCAGTGTCTGCAATAAGTAAAGTAACTCTTCTTCCAGACTTTCCAAAATCTTGTCTGTCCTGTTGGGGGTCCCCACAACACACATTGAGGGAGAGGTGATGGAGGGCAGTCTATAAGCTCCAAATCCACACTGTTGGTTCCTGAACTGAGGAGCCCTTGAGGTGCTTCTGATCTTCAAGGTCTAGACCCACGATGGTTTTCTCTTGGGATGATCCTTGGCTGTGGACAGTTCTCCCCACACTTATTATTGTGTGGATGAAATCTAGGCTTATGGGCTATATGAGACCCAAGAAAGAGTTCGGTTAAGCTCCCAACCCTTTTAACAGGGTGAACCAGGATCCTTGAGTTTCCTCACAGTGCAAACCTGCAGTCAAGGAGGAGTTGTGGACCGTTCCCATCCCACCAACACCCCAGTAGGTAACTCTTTACAAAAAAAACACCAAAAACAGGAGATGCACAATAAGACAGTAATTGCTTGTACCAGCAAATGAGGGAAATTGGGTTTGTCATTTGGGTAAGATCAATGAACTGTAGAACAGAAAAAAAAAATCATTAAATTTCTTTAGCAGTCTCGGCTGCCACTTGTATCAATGGTTCCCAGGACTTTTTAAGAGGGATAGCGATTGCCATACTACTTCAGCAAGTTGCCCAAACAACTTTATATTCTTTCAGTTTCTTTACACTTTTCTTTCCCTAAAGACAAGAGTAAAAACATTTCCTCCTACTTAGGGTATGCTAGAGGAAGCTCAATTCAGGACATTATAATCACAGCCAGATCCAGAGCCCTTTGTTAAATCCTGCTTTGGAGAATCCTGACCCCTGCTGCTGCTGCCCCTTTTCTGAGAGCTGTGCCGCTGCTCTTGGCAAACTGGGCCTCCTCTCCTCTTCAGAGGATCCTCACTGGGTTCAGACTAGGAAATCCTTGTTCTCTGGTGGGGAATGAGGCAGTCCTTGCCATCTTCTCCGCCAGCTCTGTGAGTAGCTTCTGGTTTTCCTTTCTGTCTGTTCAGACCCAGACCTAGGAGTCCCTGCTCCCAATCAGAGAGGGTCCCCGCTTGAGGGTCCTGTGCTTGGGTCCAGCTCAAGTTCCTCATCCCAGAACTAGCTGATACTCAAATGACAATATACGCCTTCCCATTCTCGGTCTCAGCTGAAATACAGCTTTTGCCCCTTCCTTCCAACTATTTACTAGTTTCCCCTCAGGCATTTAACATTTGGGGATCCCAGTGATGCACAAACGTTGAAATCCCAACAAAAGCGTCAGTTCATGAAGAGGAGGTTTTGCCATGTGTGTGCACACCTCTGTCATGAGGGAGCAGAACAAACAGTGCTGCAGTGTCTGTGCATACCCAAATCTTCTCAAAGTTTTAAGGTGATGCAGTATTGCAGGAACTAGCCTGACTGCAGAAAAGAGACTAATCCAGCTGAGTCATACTGGCATATGGTGAAGCGACAGATTTTCCTCGGTCCTGTCACTTCACTTGACTGAAACTGGAAGAAGTCTGGGTTTGTGGCCCGTGACAAAAATCTTCACAGTACTGAGACAAAACTCCGGACTTGGCTTCCCACAGAACGAGTGTCCGCATGTATGTCGTAGTTTAGACAGTTGTTTGATTTCCTGATGCCCCCCCCACACACATGAGGAGGGGAAATTCGGAAAAGAACAGGAAAGGTGTGGGTTGAAATAGAAACAGATTTAATAAAAGAATAAAAACCTTACTATGAGCCCCAACACTAGTATAAAATACAGGCAGTTACACTCAGCCGATACAGGGCTGGCGCGCTGCACCCCCAGCAGTGAGTGCTGCTGCCGCACACAGCCAGCAGCGCAGCTCCAGCGAACACGCCGCAGTCACCGCATCCGGCAGGGCAGGGCTGGGAGCACAGAGTGGGGCTCAGGGACGGGGTGGGGGGCGAGACCCTCCAGGGACGGCAGCCACCAAAGAGAGAGGGTCATCCCAAAGAATCTCCTAACTTATAGGGAGCGTGACGTTTATGGTATGGAATACTTCTGCTGGCCAGCTCGGGTCAGATGCCCTGGCTTTCGCCCCTCCAAGCTTCTGTGCCTGGCTATCTCAAAACTGCTCAAGACCTGGACCACTATGGAAACCTGCATTCCACAGCTGGCCATAAACTAAATCAAAGTGTCTTATCAACTTTGTTCTCACAGAATTAAGTGCTTGAGTCTGCTCTAAAATGCAGCTTTTCTGTGCAGATAATTAGTTGTATGATTCTATCCCAGCAAAGCCAGGACAATATATTTGCAGATGACATTAGTCACATATCTGGTAATGGCCTCCATGTCTTCTGCCAAAATAGTTTTTTCAAAGTGTGCTTTTACAATGTGTTCAAACAGCCGAACCTGGACTGACCACTGTCTGTACCAGCTGTTACAGTGCACCACTACGTGGAAAACTGAGAAACAGAAAGTAAATAGCAGGTAGAGACAGCCTTAGTCTGACGAAGGCAGGGTAGTATGTAGGAGGGAGACAGTCCTGGAAATTAGTCCCTATTCCCAACATTGTTTGCACATCAAGTCTCTTCATTAGCCTAAAGACCGGCACCTACTGCCATTGAGACATCCTTGGTCCTCTGAGATGCCTGCACAGGGCTAGCAGATATAAATGAGGACTCACGGTAGTTTGGCACTGAGCACACCACAATACCCAAAATAAACACGCAAATGCGTTTAGACAACTGAATCCTATCCTAGAGATCTGAATGACACAGACAGCAGAAAATGGAAAGCATCTCAACCAACTAAATATAGGTCATCTTAAAATCACTCTAGTCTCTATGAGCTATTGACTCAATCTACACGGACTCTTGGGAGCTTCACCTAGTTAAGGTGAATAATAGGATATAATAAGGTTTATAAGTGGATGTCTAGGTTTAAGTGTCTTAATCTGAGAGCTGTGACTTGACCCTATGATTCCATGGCCTTTTTTCTCAATGGCTTTACTCTGGCAGGTAGGCCAGACCAAGCACTTCAATTCTATGACTGAAACTACATTGGCAAGTGAATTTAGAGCCCTACAGGCTTAGATCTGAACTACTAGCTAATTTAGGCAAGCTAGACTGTCAGAATCTAACCATTATTTCTGGATGCTGCAAAATCTAAAATAATTCATTAGATTTATAGTAAATATGATCAGATGATTTTAGAGCAAACAGAAAGAGCCGTCTGTGAGACTTCTGCCCGAGCAAAAGGTTGGGTGCCAACATTTAACTGAAGTTTCTTGCAGCAGTAAAAAGACATGTATTTGTATTAAAGCCTCTCATTCAGAACTATCACATTATAACCAGCTGCTGTTATTGGCTCACGCCCATTTGGTAGTGCCCATATATAATGATCCCAGTGTAGCTGCCGCACACAGAGGTTCTATCATTGCAAAGGGTCCGTTGAGCTCCCCCACACATAGTTTTTGAAAGGAGGCTAGAGACCTGAAGGCCTAAGCCACGTTCACTGGACATTGTGTAAGGGCAAGAAATTATATTCTTCTCAAGGTGTTTAATGTATTTCTTCAGTTTTTAGCTTGCCAGTCAGATAGCCTTCACTGGGAAATCAACGCACATAAAATGAATACATGAATGAATGGCAGCAGCATTAAAAGAAGCAGTGTCAAGAGATTCTGAGAGAAATAGTAGATTATTTCTGACAAAAATACCTGTGAGTTCTAAAAAGACAGTTGAAAAGACATCAGAGGGGCAGGGAAAATCAGATCTTTTCTACCAGTTCTGACTACAACTGTAGCGAGTAAGTCTTCCCTGCCACATAATAATTCTGGCGAAAAATCAGCTCTACGTATCTAAGCAGTTGTACCTTAAACCCTTTTAATATGACAGCAAGCATTTTTTCAGGTGGAGATGTAAAGTAGAAACGTAAAGATTTTTAGCATTAAAATCTGTGGTTTGTTGCAAACAGACTGACATTGTTGTAGGACAAAAGTATAATTAATCTGCAAGATTCTTTTCCAAAACAGAAAGACTTTATTCTAAAAGTGAAATCTTCATAAACTAAGTGGTTCATCTTGCTACCTGTGAATTCAGCTCCCACTGCCTCCTCAAAGGGCTTGAATCTGAAGAAATGTAGAACTGAAACTAACACACAAAAACTGTGGTAGGGAAAAGAGTGACAAGATTAAAAGGGCAGACGAAACCATGCAAGTCATCAATGAGTCTTAAGCACAGATTACCCAGACAGCTATATGGGATTAGGGGAGTTCACCACAGTGCAGGCTCAGCCTCATGGCGTCCCCCAGAGTGGGGAGGTAACTGATGATGCTCAAGGCCTGCTGAAAGCAGGGGCAGCACCTACAGGTAAGCTTGGACCCCGGGTTAGAGACTGATAGGCATCTGTGACGGCCCAGGTTAATCGCTTTCAGGTCTGTGTGTCCTGTGAAGGACTGCCCTGGCAGGAGAGAGGCCCTTTCCACTGAAGCAGCCAGAAGTTATGAGCTCCAGAGGAGCTAGGTAAGAGTAACAAAGGAGGTAAAAAACTTTAGCGAAGAAATATCTATAACCTAGGCAAACTGGAGGGGAGAAAGGACTTGGGAGAAGAACTGGATAATGAATTATAAATAACAGACAGACAACTGCATAAGACTCAAAGACAAGCATCGTTTTTAGAAGAAAAAGGTGTTTTGATGGCAAGAGCGCTCCTGTAAGTCACAGGTCAGTGCTGGATGTGACAGGAAAAAAGAGTAATTCTTGTTCTGAAACCTTGTTCTTGCTTCTCTGCCGAAGTCCTCTTCACAACATAACAGTAGGAAGGAGTTGTTAAGTGTACGAAACAGCTGCTGCTGTGCTTTCTGCTGTCTCACAGAGTCCTTTGATCACCAAAAAATATAAGCAGAGGCCCAGGTTCATTGCTAAGCAACAGACTGCTTAGACACATACCTAAATTCAAGTGTGTGACAGAGTTCTGTTAGTAGGACACAAACTTGTAACTCAGTTTAAATCCATGTGAGCGTTTTGCTGAGGAGTGATGGAGTGTGGAGGTGGCAGTGTGAACCCTCTGCCCAGCACCATCAGTGTCAGAGGAGAGGTCACACGAAGCTACCAAGATGACAGACTTTAGCTGCTTTCTCAGTCTCAGCCATTGCCAGTTTGTGTCTGCTCATTCATTTTCTGCAGCAGATCTTGAGTTTCCCCTTCTCATGAATTAGGGAGAGGTGGGGCATGAGCAAAATGTGAGAACGTAACCTGAAGGCATCACTGGATCATCTAATTCCATTACCACCATCGTGGGACACCATGTACTAGTCTTTGAACACCAGGAAGGCTCTACAGAACATCCTCTCCCTCACCACAGTCCTGGTTTATAGGACAGAATACTACATCTTCCCCTTGCCCAAAATAGGACAGATTCATTTTGTTGTCTCTGCTGCAATTCAGCTCAAGTCAGCAGTTGGTGGGCTGGTTTACGCTGATAAGTTTCCTCAATGAACGTTGGGAACATCTACTGGCATTCTGTTCTGAAATTACAGCCCATAAAAAAGAGGGGGGAACCGAGAATGTTGTTCCCTGGCTGACTGACCCGTGGGAAGACTGACATAGAGGAGAATAGTGTTAAAATCTTTCTCCTACTAATAAAAAAGCAGATCAGACAGAACATACTTGGAGGCTTCTTGCAGTCTTATCACAGAAGCATAAAAGCAGTGTGATAAAGCGCAGTCTGACAGGTTAAGGATTCACTTAAGGGCAAGTACATGATACTTCCTTTTTTCATCCTCCTCTAAACATTGCCTTGGCTATCAGTTTCTTTCCAATATCAACTTGGTTCACTAAAAACGTTTTTTTTCTGCATTTAGATTCCTTCTTCAGATCCTCTTCTTTTGCAAGAAGGGAGAATGACCCAATTTTTATATATGAGTATATATATATATGTGTGTGTGTGTGCATTGATATATATAAAAGATAAATACAACGTATACACAAATATATGCATTTACACAGCTACTTACTTTCAAACCAGACACCTGAGAAAAAGAAATATGAAATCTTGGTGCTGTAAGACTTATTCTTCCTTTCCCAGTATTCTCCCCTCTATTCGTTACACTCATTTCTCACAGCACTGTGAAAATGAATTTATGAGCATTTGGGACCTGAGAAGTGTGGTTCTGTTCAATCTCTCAAATGAATAGTTTTAGCTGCTTCTTAAAATCTGTAATGGAATCAGTAGCTATAACAGCCACTGAAATTGTATTAGAAACTTTGGGGAAAAACTAACTGACCCCGTGATATAAAGGGATCACACAGGTTCACAGTTCACAGCTATTCTATAAATTTTTACTCAAATCTACCAGGGAAATGTATAAAGACCCCTAAGAGGCAGCAAGGTGATGGTGCTGACAGACAGCTGGGTTCTGGGCAAGCACTTTCACGGCTGGGAATGGCACCGGGGCTTTGCCAGCTTTGCTTCAAGAGACACAAAGAAGAGCAAGAAATGCAACATTTCCCACAGGTGGATTCCTTCCACCTCACTTCAAATGTCTGTAATGTAAATGGCTGTGTCTGAGGTAGCTATCCCCAGGTAATTTTACCTGGAGGTAAAACATCTTTCCGTTGCCAGATCCAGGGATCAGCCTGACTCATCAGATGCAAGCAATGTGTAATTATATAGGCTAATTGCGGTTGCAATTTTCTCCGGTTGTAACTTTGTTGTTTGAAAGTTTGGAGATCTGTTAACTTTACTTGAACCACACCTGCTCGGAGAGCAGTTCTAAAATTTTGCCTCGTGCTTTTTTTTTCTGACATAATGATTATAATTATCACCCCACTTTAGTTAGCAATGTTTTTGATGTGGCTTCTGAGGACTCGAAGTCGACTGCACAGGGAAAAATATTCCTTAAAAAAAAATAATGCTGAATTTGACTTATGTAAAGTATTTCACACAAATGTGAATGTCATTCTGGAACCATCACTCCCTTCTTGCAAGTAGAAGAAACATCTGAGCAATCTCGATAACAAGGAGAGAGTAACTCTGACTGAAGATAACCACAATGTCGCAGAAATAGTTTATTTCTCCTTCTACTTTCAACACAATTCCAATATAATCTACTATTCTCTTAAACATCTGAAATGTATTTTGTATTGATCAAAGGCAAACGTTTCATTTTCATGTTATCATTTCAGTTATTACCTTGCACTAAATCTTAATGTGTATTCTATTGTAAAGTTAAAAACAATTATTGTTGTGTTTTATTGAAAGTGGATATAGCATTGGAAGTCAGCAGTTTTATCTGAACAAAACATTCTGTATGTACGAAAACGAAACATCTCAAGGAGACCGATCCAAATTTTTCATTTTTATAGAATTTTGAAATATTTGGCTTCTTACACCATTTCATTTCTCAGAGTCCCTTGGAAATGGAAATTCAGATGAAGCCTGGTGAAGTTTAATGGGGAAAGTAATATTCAAGGACTCTAAAGGTTACTCAAATTCAACTACAACCATTTGAATGAATTGTGAAGAATTATTTTTTCTAAAAACAGGATAATTTTTTAAATTTGTGTCATTGTGGCACTTCATTAGAAAAATCCATATGATACAAACCAAATAGACTCCTTGAATAATTACTACTGAGAATACATTAAAAAATTCTGTGTTTTCTGCACAGGAATGAACAGATAGTGCATCATTCAGGTCTTCTCTCTGAGTCTCCCAATATGACTTGGAAAGCTAATAAATTTAAGCCCCAGAAAGATCAACTCATTATTGGTATTTTCAGTAATTTTAGGAAATGGTAATGAAAAATCAATTAAATGAAAGCACTCAAAGCAAAGTACTTGGATGTTATCTCAGACTCCAATTATAAAGACCAAAGAGCAAAACCTTCCAGCAATCATTAGCATCACAGGAGATCTTTTTACTAAGCTCATTTAAAACCTAGATGTGCACCTAAGTCCCTTTTCATGAAAAACATCTTCCTTCTCTCTAAAATTTCCCAGAAGTATAAGTGTTGAGGCACTGGTGTGCAAATGGAGCAATTAAAAGGAAGATTAAAAGAAATTTAAAGAATATATTTCCTTCATAACTGCTCTCATAACTGCTCTGAAGTTCCTCTCAGTCTCATTGGACTTCCCCAATGGATTTTTAGTCTTATTCTAGTATCAATATCAGTCACAATCTCTCCCTGCAGAGTAACACATTTATTCTCAAGGAAAAGAAGGGCAGACAGATACAGAACCTCTTCTGGATCAAGCCAGAAATCTAGTGAACTACTTAAACATTTTGTTTTCCTTCTTGCACTCTCACAGCCATAGGGAAGACATAGCAGGTAAAGAGGCACTCACTGCAGGGAGAAAAATATCACACATTATAAACTACAGTTAAGCCATGTAGTTCTCAGTGAGCAGAACTCACATTTATTAGAAAAAAAAAAACGGGTTGGTTTGGGCTATTTTTTTCCAAAGACAATTCGGAACTTTGCTTTTTATACTGAGTGTAACATACTAAACAAGTGTTTTTAAGATTTATCACAAGCAGTTTACAGAGACAGGGAATTTTGCTGAAACAAAATCTTTATGAGGAAAACTAGCTATATTTGCTCAAAAGAATGTGCATAGGTATTTGAAAATGAAATGGCTTCAGTCTTTGAGGGTTTACCTGAGCCTTCACATTCCTAGACTACAAGCTGTATGCAAGGAACCCAGAAACGACCCATCTTGAGTTTAAAAGCTCTTTACAGCTCTTGCAATTTGGGCAATCATGCTGCTGCTGAAACGGTTTAATCAATATGACCGCTACAGTTTTCTTGTATACACCTTGCAGTTAATGGAAATAGAAAAGAGTCAGCTCAGTTAGGATTTTATTGCCAAAACAGCTTCCCAGCTTGATTAGCCAACAATAAAAGCTGGAAAAACACCTTCTACCACCTTTGATGGCCAAAACCCTACATCCTACCCTCTAGGAAAGGACCTGGTCACAGCAATACATTTGATTTCTCCTACTTGGGGTCTGGATGCTGAGGCAGGGCAAACCCATCACCTCATAAGTTGCAGCAGCTCATCTCTGATGTGCATAAATTTTGAGAACACCTGAGGTTCAACGCTCAGCAACTGGAGTTGTCTTCCTTTCACTACAAAGTCACACTGAGACTGTGGGCTGTCAAACACTTGATTTGTATTCAGCAGCCCTCTTTAACTGTCTTCAACTGCTTCTATATTAACAACTGCACAGTCACTCTTCTTTTAGACAATTAAACCGACAGTGCCTAGAGAGTGTGGAGGAAAGACAGTTCTCCAGCTATGAACCAGCATAAGAAAAATACAGGGAGTAGAAATATAGCACAAAGCCAGGCCAGTCTCAGAGTGGAGTATAAAGCGTCTGCAAAAGGCTTAACAACATTTAGGAACCAAGGAAAAGAATGGATAGAATAAACTACAAAATAACCTACAAAAACCTGTCAAAGAAGCAAAGATCAGCTCCCCTGCTGACAAGGCTGTGCAATCCATGGATAGCACACTGAAAGTCTTGGTACCTAGAAAGAAAGTCAATATGGAGTGAAATCACCTTTTCCCTTTGTCACTTCTAGAAATGCTATCATTCAACTTACCTAAAGCCCATAGCTATTTCATACTGATCGGCAACAAATCTTAAACCATCCAGAAGTTAGATGTGAAAAGACATACAAAGTTGTAGAATCTATCCACTTATTTTTACAGGATCATTTCCTAATCTGTCACTGTTCATCAAAAGGATTACAAGCCATTGTCTTATAATACTTTGAACCCAAAATCAGTCTGTACCTTTTGAACATTTACTGTACTTTCTAAATGTATGGCACCATACAGGCCTTTCAAGAAGACCAGAAGAAAAGCCATTTATTCCAAATTGCTGGATGGAAAATTGACCTCTACATGATTTCAGTTCTAAGACTGGACAGAATCACACTTCATGCTCTCAGGTAAACTTGGAATTCAGGTTACACAATCAATGAACGAAATGACACATAGCTTCATGATCACCACTACTTGTAGCGTTCTGCAGGACAGCATCTTATTTGGCAATCAAATGAGCTTATGCTTGCTTTGAACTTTTTGCTTCCAACAGCTCTGACTCAGTTATGACTCTGTGATGCCATGTATACTGATCACATAGTTTGATTTGGGAAAAAACCCAGATCAGTCATCAGCAGTTCGCTAAACTCTGAATGCACTCATACGGATGGTGTCAGTATTACAACTGCTCTGCACATGCTGGGCCCCTATATGTTTTACAGAACTACTTCTGAATAAACTGTTTTGCTAACAATCGCTTACTTATTCTGACCTTCATGTCTTAAGTTCCATACTCTTCAACTTACAGTAAAATAACCATTAGAACAACAAATTGACTGTGGTGTAACATAATAGAAACTACTATGCATTTTTATATGCTGAAGCTAATTACATCTACAATTATCAACCAGCCACTGCAAGGTGTAAGTTTGTACCCCATCAAGAAGTTCTAGTCACATCAGAAGCCACAAGTCCAGAGCTTAAGCTATACAGCCACTGGTAGCCCTCTGCTGAATTATACTGCCAATAATTTAAAACAAGTTTATTTTTAATATTTTATGCTAACACAGATCTGAGCAAGGATCCATGGCCTGCCTTCAAATCTCCAAAGAGTTGTTTACAGGGCTTCTCTTCAACCTGGAACATGTCTTCCATCCCTTCCTAATCAATTCTTAGGACTTTTCCATTGCCCACTGAGAGTATTTCTTCCTCCCTGTACTCCACTGTTGCATCTTCTCTCAAACCTCCTGCTATTCCCACTATACTTTTCCAAGATACACACGACCACCTCCAGATGCTCTGTTTTCTGTCTGGCTTTTTACATCCCCACCGGAATGGCAAGTCCTCTGCTCTAAAGGATCTAACAATTTTTCAGCTTAAGCAACTTCATACTTTCTAACCAAACTCAGAAGTTCTATTGCCACAAGGTTTGCAACCAGTTGGGTGGTGAATTCCATGAATTATTAAACTAACGCTTCTTCAGTATTTTATTCAAGACTGTCTTGAGTCTTATTCTACTGCTAGAACCATACTGATGTGTCCATGTGACTGTGCTTCCGCTGATGTTATAAAGTGTGTTGAATTTATGACTCATCTCCATTTTAAAGATATACGTATACACCAAGATAAAAAGGCTTGTCATTGCTTAACCTTTTCAAATCCAGTTTATTTGCTATTTGACGCCAAACACGAAAGGCTTATCTGATCATAAATGCCGAATGCTACTGACCATGACTCATTTTTGAAGTCTCATCACAGTAGGAACCTTGAGCCAGAAACCGCTTGCTTTCTTATTGAAGATCTTAATGTGTAACAGGTATTGCTTATTCAGTGATGTGCAGTATAAGAAAAGCAACAACATACTCGTTCATATATCAGATTTTGTGTCAGCAAGATAGCTGTATCGCAACATAACAACCAGATTTCAGAGATGCATGTCACCTTCGCTGAAGTCAAAGGCAGCTGCATGTGCAAACTGTGTTTCAAAAATCGGATGCTGTGACATCTTCCTAAATCCAGAGAAGTCAACAAGAGGCCTTCATTTTCAGTGCAACATCTTCAAGTCCAGTGGAAATTACTTTTCAAGTCATACATTCCCGAATGTCAAATTGTTCAAGATTAAAGAAATTCTGATACTTCATTAGAAATTTTTTCCATGAATTACAATTCATCGAATTGTAAAATCATAGAATCTTTAAGGTTGGAAAAGACATCTAAGATCGTCAAGTCCAACCAAGTGAAAAATACCAAATGTCAGAATGTCCCAGTGAGCACATTTGCTTCTGAAAAGTTCAACACATTGTGTTTTGCATTTGTGGGTGTTTATTTATTTGTTTGTTTACATTCTCATTCTAGCATAGGTTTTACAGATGAGTTGCATCCTAAAAATACCTACTTCACTTTATTGACATAAGTGGAGTCACAGACAGTTAAGACATAGACACAACAGCTTAGATGTCTAAAATTAGATGAGATGAATCCCAAATTTTGTAATTCAGAAGCCATGAGACCTGAGGAGAGATGTAAGACAGGATGACTTGCTGCCCAATGCAGACTACAGAGCATTATTCAGTGATCCTTTCCTCATATCAAGAACTTCTCCTAATAGATAACTGATATTACACCTGTTGAATGATATAAGTGAGAAAGTTAGGGATAGACAAAGCAATAATATACATATTAAAAATATAATATATAATATAGCATGGATGATATATTATCCATTATTTTAGAGCCAAGACAGACATTGTCTGGTGGTGGTCATTGACACCACTACAGTGAATAAATTTGTCTCAAACATACTAGAAAGGCTTGAGTTTTGAGTCAGACATCATTTCCCTAGTAGTTTTGTTCCAACTAAACAAAATTTTAAAAATATATACCTTCTACCTAATTATCTGGTTTAACTTCCAGGCACTGGCTTTGTATTTATTTGAACATAATTTACGATGCACATACCAGTATCTAGACATCTAGATAGTATCTTTGTCTCCAGCAGAGACAAAGGGTAAGAGAACAACTGGCTACAGGTATCACTCTTTTGTTGTGTATTGAAAAGCATCTATAATCAGGTGAAAAAGAGCAAACTGGATTGAATTCTGGGCTCCAGACAGAAACACTGGATTACAAATATCAAATGTCCTGAATTTTGTGCCTGTTTTTTTCTGCCTAGCTATTCCCATGGAATTGAACATAACAAGACAGAATTGCCCCAGAAATGAAGCCTTCCTCCTATCTGAAGAATTCTGGCTCCATTCCCAGATGCTATATTGCAAGGAAGGACAGAGGTTCTTATCATGAGGTCTTCACAGTGTATAGCTCCAACAGCAAGATGCATCCTTCTGCACGGCAGAAATCAGCACAGTATAAAAATCCAAGATAGATTAATTCCTGTAAAGCTGGAAGCCGTTCTTATCGTTGCTTAAGGTAAAGTCTTCAAAAGCACCTAAATTACTTAGGCTGTAGAAATACCATTTTCAAAAATGTCATAAGCACTTAGAAACATAAACTCCATTGAAGCCACAGCATCATGATTACTATAGCATAATAAGTTACTTCACATCCGCTGAGCGGCAGTAACTGCCACACTGACCCTGCTAAGCTCTGCAAACGAGGCTTAGGTAGCTCTTCCTTTGCAGGTTAAGTACACTCAAATTCTTCTTACTTCCCCTGTAGCATGGATACCGCCTGTTATGAAGGCCTACCTGACACGTGGTAGATGATTAAGTTGTAGTGACTCCAACAACAGCAAATTAAATCAATGGGACCTCAGAACTTATGAATATGTAAATTCAGCTCAGGAGAGGTTTTTGACTCATATCCTAGACAGAATTTCACCCGGAAGTCCCTTCAACAAGCCCACAGTGGCTCATTGAATAGATACCTGAATGCATTTGCTAGCTGCATACACACAGAAGCTTGCTTCCTTATTCTTAGAAATAGCTACAGATTTTCAGTATTCTGAAATATTATTCTGAATATTCTTACACACAGGCATGTATTCTCCAAAGAGATTCTGTTGATACTTTCTGTTCCTTTACTTCTTCTACCTATGTCAAGTCGCCCAAGTTTTTGAGTAGAGGTAAGTGCCTTCTGTGTACGTGTGCGTGTCTGTGCACGTGCACACATGTATTTGTTAAAACTACAAATCAGGAACACCACTCTAAGAAAAGATACACTAAGAGGTTAATCCTCCGTATAAAACCATGTGTGGGTGGTTAAATAATTCATTTGAAATATAGCTCTCTTCTCACCCACTCACAAAGGTGTTACTGAAGGCAGGAATTTTCTTTCATATTTGGGAACAAAATAAGGCTTATTTTTTGGCTTTTATAAGAAATGCTAAAAGCAACGTGAGAAATCATCTTCTCAAACACACACAGAGTTCTCACAAGCATTTACGCAACATCTGCTACTGTGGGCTGAGGCTAGTAAACAGTAATGTTAACACAAGCTAATAATATATTATTACTAATAATACAAAGTAATGATACATTTCTAATGCTTAGGGCATCTACAAATGTGTATCCTAAGGCAAAGCCTGGATTTCACCTGGAGCAGCAGAAAGAAGAGTCACCTGTTTACAGCAGTAAACATCACCCTGTGTAGTATTTCAGCTTCTCTGCTGCAATATGATGTATTCATTTGTTCTAAATATATTACTCTGGACCTAAGAATGGATGCTGTGATCCAAAAGGCATGTACAGAAGAATTGCCAGTTTGATTGCAGGATGGCACTAGTTAGGTCAGAATATGATGGATGTAAAGATTTTTTTTCATGAACATGGTGAGTTTTCCTGTGGCACTATCTGCAACTGGATAGCCTGCTTTAATGAAAAGTACACAGCATTCTCTATTTACAGAATTTGATTGCTTCCAAACTGCTGGTGTTGGATAACAAAAGCTTATGAATCTTTTATATTCATGTGTATTAAAGTTCTTGGTCAAATAGGCTTGAAAGGGAGCGTCTTGTGTTGGTTTTACTCATCAGGTAAATATATCTCACATACTCTATGAAACATGACTAACATCCTGTTTTCTTCCACTCTGTTTTATGCTTTTTAAGTAATTTTAGTTTTTAAAAAACCCCAGTATGATGTTCAGAAATAACAAGGATTTAGGTTTTCATGCAAGAGAAATCCTAGAGGGCCATTCTGGGAAATTATGTTTTCAGAAAACAAATTCTAAATCTAGTGGTTTGAAATTTTAGAATTTACAATTTAGAAATTCAGGAGAATGCTTCTGACATGGGGAAGGTATGCTTAACCTTCAGCTTTAGGGAAGAGATAATTTAACTGCGTAGTACCCTGAGACTCTGTCCTTCAACGTGGCATTGAATTCCTGACAGTAACTGCACGGTAAAAAGAAGCAAGAGTTGACATAATGCAGTTTTCCACTATATCTTACTATCTTGCTCACATGTTCATAAGGTGGACACTGTGCATAAAAGCATTTTCTGGTTGACTCTTGCTCTACTCAGACACTGAACTGAATTCTGCAACCAAACGCAGGTCAGTCTCTTCACTGGTATAAGTCAATCTGCACCACGGATCCAGTTCAAATCCAACTGGATTGAAAGGAGGTCTTTCCACTGTGTTTTAGATCAGGTTATGCATCCTGCCTAGGATAGCCCAACAGACAAACAGGTAAGAGATGGATTTGCTTTATGTTACACTGTAGTATTCTATTGAATTAAATTAATACCGTGCTGATTTTTACATATATAAATTTATATGAAATCTATGTATATATAAGTCCTTCTAATTCCATGCAAGCTCCCTCCTCAAAACATCTTCCTCTTCTACCAGGAGAAATTCTGAAATATTCTTTTTCCTCATGCTGTGAAATTACAGTACATGGTCTTTATGGGCAGTGTATGATGCAACTGGCAAGTGTTAAATAGCTGGCCACCCACTGTGGAATAATAGTGGATGGTTGCAAAAGCACAGTAAAAGTCCATCAAATAAAGGGCCAGAATTCCTTACACACCAGTTAAAACCCCAGGGATAAAGCAGTCGAGCATCACTTCCTGCTTAGGACAGATGACATTAGTACCCAATGAAAACAGACCTAGACTCGTCAGGGGAAATGCAGACCAGATCCTGAGGTCTAGATGTGACGGCACCCCATTAGCTGCACTTGTTATCTGTCCACAAAACAATGCATAAATCTGTAGTGCCGCCTGTTTAGAAAAATAAAAGCACTATATAAACCAGTTTATAATTTTTTTTTTTACAGTTCCTCATTGCAGCTGGCGATTGCTAAAATAGATGATCTCATAGTCTGCTGTGTGCCTGCCAGATAGCTTGCATGCAGATAGATGCCTTTGTGCTGCAGACCATAGAAACCTGCATAAAATTGGCCTTCTTTCCTTAATAGAGCTGCATGAACAAAGATGAGTTTGTTGCTGACCAAGAACTGAAAGCTTTGTTTTGTAAGACTCTCTGAATGTATTGCACTTTGCCAAAGGAGAAGGTTCTCCATAAAAAGAGAAAGAAAGAAAGAGAGAGAGAGAAGGAAAGAGATAGAGAGAAAGAGAGAGAAAAAGAAAGGAGAAAGAAAAAGAGAAAAAAGCGGAAACCAGACAAAGTGCATACACTTCTGGTGGTGGGTATTTGTGACTAAAGTGGGTTGAAACCTTTTTTTTTTTTTTTTTTTTTGAATACTAGTCACATTTCTTGAGCTGAATAAAAATGAAAGAAAAAGGAACTTTAATTAATGGGTTGCCTTTTGATTTGTAGAGCAAAACTGCCAGAGCAGATGTACCAGCAAAGAGGATTAGATTGTCCCTTCTCTGACGCACTGAAAATTTCTTTTTCCCCTTGTAGTAACCCCCATTGAGGAGAGGCTGTCTTTAGTGTCTAAGATTCAGCACTGCTAAAGAAACTGTTGTATTTGGGTACAATGGGCAGCTCTCACAAGACTAGACAGAATATGTGAGGAGAGAGCTAATATTCCTTTAAATCCAAGGTTGATTCCACTTTAGTATTTAGAAAAGTCTAAATAAAAGAGAATTTCTAAGTCTGGGTTCTTTCAAATCTCATCAAAAATGTATTAAAGTGAATCCTGAAACAGCCATGACTAACGTTCATCCTTTTTAAAAGCTCAAATAAATTCGACAAAGTCTTGAAACTATTTTTGTTTTATTTATATTAGTCCATCAATTCACCTATTTCCGAGATCTTTGTTTCTGGCTGCAGTTCTCCTTTAAGCAGAGTGGAATAATGAAGAGCACATTTAACTGACGAATTTTATAGACACAAATTAAGCTCAATTAACAGCTTCCTTAGGTTAAGGAAATAGGTTAAATATTTTCAATATTTAAAATTATGTTTTCAAAACCCTAGTTTGAAGAAAAACTGATCTCCCTTCATTTCTATGTATCTAACTTCCTGAGTTAAGGTGCATGTAAAAAACCTCTTTTCCTAGAGCCTTGCTTAAGTTCATTTTGAGTTTCTTCTGTACTGAGAAGAATTAAAAAAACCAGGTTGTATTGGAAACATGCAAGTGGCTGAACAGTGTACATGCTAAGGTGGTGAGTATACAGCAGCCCAATTTATTCAAAGAGAAACTGAATGGCTGCGGGAACCAAAAAAAAGGAAAAAAAGCGCTCAAATGCTGTTTCATATATTTTGCTCCACCTATAAACAACACACAGTTTCCGAAGTAAATGTGTGCTCACAAAAGAGGGGCAATGAAGCATTTTAGTGCTTTCTTTAGTAATTTGTTTTAAAGGAATGGAAAAAAAAAGTAAAATTTTCAGGCCACAGTGTTTATTTCTTGTCTTTTTTGATGACTCCTGACACGGAACAGGCACACAGGGCTTCAGTTTACATTTTCTTTCCTTTTCAAGAGATAGTAACTCTGGACTACATTTATTCCCCCCATAGCCAAAGGTTAACCTTGTTGTCAGCTTTCATGAGGACGTGCACAAAATCATGAGCTTATTGCTTACTGGTTGGGTAAGTGACAATATCCTTCCCTGCCTGATATTTTCCTGTTGCTAGACTGAAAATTTCTTTTTTTTGGGGGGCGACAAATATTTTTCCAGAAGAATGACTTTTACATCACAAAATTATTTAAAACAGTTAAAATTCAGCAAAATACAGAGATTCTGATATAACTGAGCCACAATAAAAAGCTAGGAAAGCACATTTTCACTGTAAAGCTGGAAGAGAAATTTAACATAGGTAGTAAAAAAGAAACATTTTTGGCAATGTAATTTCAGGAGTCTCATGAATAACATCTTCTCAAAGATGAACAGGAGACATCTCCCTACTGCAGGTGAAATCTTACTTTATTCTACCTATGTAAAATTCTGGGTTTTTTTCTGGCAGTGCTCACAAGGAATATGTCTGCCAACCTTCTTTTCTGCTCTCAGAAACAGCAGATATTTAGTGTCTAGACTTCCAAGCACCTACTTGAAATGAAAATACCGAATATTCATCAAGCTCTTTATATAATTAAGATATAAAGAAAACATTCAAAAATGTGATTGGTATCACAAGAATTTTCTTTTAGGTCTAACTTTTCAGGCATTTTTGTAAACCAGTGGAACTGCTCACTGACTTGTGTTATCAGTCTCTTTGCTCTGGAACAAAGCTCTCTAGGAGTGAGAGCAACAGTAAGAAACTCCTTGCATTTCGGTTATGGGGAAAGTAGCAGGAATAACTTTCATTATCAGGATAACTATATCAATCATCATTTGAAGGCATAGCTTGGGTAAGGCTTGGGACAACGTATCTGTCAGGACCAAGAGGAGGAAGAAGTAGGATTGTGAACTAAAAAGGAGCTAGGTCAGAAAGGTGCATAGACATCAGCAGGTAGGGCCAGAAGCGTGATCCTCATTTCACAGGTTGAGATATGTGACAACCCCCACACTGTCGTTTCAAAAGAACTAGAAAAATAATAAATTGTTTGACATGATCATTGTGCAAATTCTCTTTCTGTATTGCTACCCCACTGTTTTCTTTTAGAGCCAATACTGACAAAGGACAAGGATCCCCAAGGTTTTGTTCTTCGAAGGCCACATAGACCACTCAGGCTGGGGACTACATAGCGCATGACAGAAATCCTCCATTACCACCCCCAGCAACTTGACAGACATTAACAAACCACTACACAAAGTCACCTATGAGTAGGAGTGTAACCCTGGGGTTCCTCTGAGAGCCAGCGGTGGGTGGTTTGATGAGGTAAAGCTACTGTGAGCTCTGAGGACCCTAGACCCCACACATCAGACACAATCTTCAGTACCCAAATAGCTAGATGAGACTCCAGACTCACTGATTGCTTGGTCCCCTGGGGAATGAGCACGGTTTCACAGGTGGCCTTTCTGAGAGCCACCTCCTGTACGTGGCGTACAACGGACCTGTGGCTACAGGTGACTACAGTTTGGTATTACCACAGATTCTCTAAATATTAGTTCCAATATAACACTTCTGGCCCGTTTACTTCCCTGAGAATGGTTTCTATTGCCAAATCAAAGCCTCAAAGTTTTCTTTTGTCAAAAAATGGCTTCTTCTGGTGCGGAACTTGGCCATTTATTTCTCCTCCAGTGGGTAAGCTAGTAGGTGGTTTAGGGTATGATATCAAGAAGTTCAAGTACTGGTGAAACATCTTATTGTTTCTTCTTTTTGCAAATCAGATTATACATTATACTTGGCATAATACTCCTGCTGCTACTATAGTGTCAGAAGCTTTATGGTGGCATCAAAAGTATGTACATCTTTTCCCCAAAGAGACCTATCTACCCATGAACAGCATGCAGATCATTGCCAAGGAACCAGAGCTTTTATTTAGCCAACTGTAGATCCTGTAGAACACAAACCAAAAGTTGATAGAGGAAACTGGCGAGTCCAGTCAACAGTTACTTTATGATGATATTAAGTTGTTTCTACAATTTCTCCAACATCAAGATTATGGATGGTAAAGGTACAACCAACATACTGTTAGACAAGTTACCTCAGGGAAAGGGCTTACCATTGTCATCTGTTTCCCACACGTACACAGCTAGTCTGCAGGCCTTTCTTCCACACTTGCCTCACATACCAACAGTGGGTAGAAATCAGCACATGGATTAATTATCAGGGAGGAGTGGTGTGCTGCTTTCCTCTTCCCAGGAGGAGCTTCCTTGGTTGTGCATGTCCAACTATTGACCTCCACCTTCAGCTTTGAAACTTAGAAAAAAAGAAGTGAAATGAGCTTAAAATTGTTACCTTTTGGCAAAAAAAAAATGAGTATTCTTAAGAAATTTTATGTCATCTGGTCAACAGATCCCTAAACTGCCCATTCTAAAACTAATTAGATCATTACAGCACAGACATTTTCCAGAGCTTTTACCACTCTCTAACGCAAATTCAAGATTGGGAGAGGCAGGGATTGTAGTTCATATAGTGCACAGAATTGAAGAGCAAATACGTAGACTCATTTTTAAGACATTATTAACATTTTAATTAGTAGCACGATTGTGGCTGCGAAGGACGGGTGTAGTAACACTCCTGTGATAATGATGAGAAGCAAAGGAGTTGGGCAGGGAGTAAATTTCCTTTTTCCATAGATTTCTTAGATGTCATGAAGATTTTCTTTACATTTATTTCTCTTTTATTTTCAGCACGAGTTTTCATGTACAATTTTACTGTGGATGCTTCCTTTTTTCTTTAATGCAGTATTTATCATTCATGGGTGAAACAATTGGCTATAAAATTGCGCTTTTGTTTGTTTAATTGTAAGTATAACGTTTATTAGGAAGGAAAACATAGCTTTTTAATATCCCACTATTGAAAGAGCTACAAAACATGTCTTCCTTTATACTGGTTTTGTTATATCTGTACTGACAGAACTAAACCTAGCATTTTGGGCTTGTGCATGGAAATTGAATTAGCAACAGAATGTAACATGAATAAGTTTATCACAGCCGCATTTCCATAACAGTATTACAGCCACTTTACTTGAACTTGCTGTGTAATTAAATTCATGATTCAGCTTGTTTTGTTAAATTACATTCATGTCTATATATGCAAAGACCTGATGCCTTTTCTTTTCATTTTTTTTAAATTCTGGAGAAGAATTAAGATGAAGCCAGTTAAATCAATGCTTGCTTATGAAGCACTACACTAATTCTTTGTTCCCTTTCATTTTACTTTTTTTAACTCTAACTCGCTTGATTTGTAATAAATACACTCCTTTATTCCAATATCTTAGCTTCACTGCAGTGATTTTTTTTTTCTGGCATTTAATGTACCACATTATTTCCTATACTTAAATATGCAGATAAGGTAATGTAGCATCTACTGAGATAATAATGCAAACTCTTTGTATTACAGTGTATGTTTCTCCAGCTAATGCTGCTCACATGTTGCAGTCTACCTACCTAGATACTACAAGATTTATTCCCCTTTAAATATCCCTCAACAACTTGACTTACTTGGTTTGTCTGTATTCAACCTCATCCCACTCTTTATTGCAAACGCATCTCTCTGCCACCAGACTCCAGAGCTTTCCATTCATTTGTAACTCCAGCTATTATTCAGTCATTTATCTCTCAAAATATAGAATCTTCTAAATTATTCTCAAAGTACCCATTCTGCAATTCATGCCATAGCTGCTACAATAGACTTTTTCCATAATTTATCCCATTGTTTTTCTTTTGTTCCTCCCACCAAACACAGCTTTGCAGGTTTTGCATTTATAACTTGAGAACTAAGAAGTGCATTACACTGTTTGATTTAGACACTGTCCTTGATAACTCACATATCATGCCAGAAATCAGAAAATAGTTGATCACTAGACTGGTATTCTAGTTGCCTCTTTACTCTGTGTGACATGAGAATGATTAGCGAAAGACTTACTAATGACTACCCCACTCCAGCTGCATAGCCTCAGCATGAGTACTGCTAAATGGAGAGACATCAAACAAACATGGAAGTGCGTATCCATAGGAGGAACTTCACCGTGGCTCTGGCTATAACTGTCAAATCAACTTGCAAAGCACACAGGCAGGTTATCAGGCAAGTGTTACCCCACGAGCAGTGGGGTGTCCGAGGCAGGGCTATAAAACCAGCTCTTGAGGGCTGCAGTCCTCAGTTGCTCTGGCAGAGTGGGACAAACCAGAAGTGTCATTAAGAAGGAGAGAAGATATGGGCAGAAGTTGCCAGGTGAAAGCAGAGGCAGAAGTAATAAATGAGAGAATGAAGGAGTTTTACTGCAGGAAAGAGAAACAAAGCCGGTGGGAGAAAGATCGAAGATCCACCTGTGTTGCTGTGTGATGGCAGCTCACACAGAGGAACAACGTGAAGCTCTTTCCCATTCAAAATTCTTCTCAACAACTGCAATATGAGGAATGGCATAACATTTGAATACAAAGTGTATTCCCATCCCCTTTCTAATGCTGACTATGAACCAATTTAGGCACACAATTTAGATCCAGGCACACTTCCACTTTGGCTGCCTGCCACCAGTGGGAGGGATTGGAAGAGGAACACCTGGATGCTGTCCCTTTACACAGAGGAGAGCAGCAGCTTCACCTGCCTTCTGTGAAGTGTTCCATCCTTTGCAGTGCAGCCTCAAGGGAGCCGAGCATCCAGGACACCACAGGGGTGGGGGGCTGGTCACCCTTCAATACAGCCTGAAAGAAAACAAATCCCCATCAGGTAAAGAAGGTCTGGATTCAAGGTTTCCTGAATTCCCAAGACTGAGCAGTAGCTGGCAGGGTATGATGCAAAGAGGACACAAATGCTGATTGCAGTTCAGGGTGGGAAGTAGTTACCTGTCTCCTCAGCACAAGTGCACATGAGTGTCAGGAAGGTTTTTTCAAGCCTTCCTTCAGTTACATGCCTAGGAAGGTCAGTGCCTAGGGGGTTAGGTAGATAGCTATGCTGAAAAGATGCTATCCTGTTTCATTATCTGTCTTTCACAAAAAAGCTTTATTTGTATTTATCACAAGATCCAATTCCGCCAACTTAACTGTCATTGAATAAGCACCTTGATCTGTAAGCAATTCCATCAAAACCAACCAGTGCTTCTCACATATTGAGGTTCGATTCAATATAACTCCGACGAACAGAGTCATGGCCTTCAAGAAAATATGATTTACTGTGTTACCCCTCCCACCTCCAAAAAACCACTTACCACAGACTTTCTGTCATTGAATCTTCTGCTTTTCAAGGTTCAATTATTCTTTAAAATATGCCTTAAAAGAACTCTGCCTTTTTCAAAATTTGTAGTTCCCATCAGGGCACTTTATATCCCTGAATGAAAGGTCAGGACAGATTCTAAATTGGTATCACTTGGCACAAATCCATGAGCTTCCATGGAACTGAGTCTATTGACATCAAATGCCTTCCTGGCCTTTTGAGAACAAGATTTTATTGTTATTATTATTATTATCATTTTAAAGGCTACCAAGGCAGCAACATTTACGCAATTTGTTTTCTGAAACTTGAGTTTGTAAAAAGAAAGCAAAACCAAAAAAAATACTTTCTCTTTATTCATTTTCTAATTAAATCCACATGGAGAAAATTGCCACTCTAAAAATAATTGGGTATATATTCTTGTTCTTGCAAGCATGAAAAATTTTTCAGCAAACATGACTGCATGAAATGTCCCTTATAATAGGCTCAGTGGCTCTCACAACTAATTGTGACATTATATCACAGGAAAAAGTCCATAATGCTCCTTCACTACTGAACTGAAGAAACAGGCATATTAATATATGCACAAAAGTTATCCTCAAACTAACCCCCCACCTCTTGCTCAGAGCCTGAATCTGCTGCTGTGTCCCTGTTGAAGGGAACAGCATTCAGAGCAGAGTCCCAACAACCCTGTTACGTCTAGAACTATTTTACAGGGTCAGGAGCACATACGCTCTCCCTCGTCTCCCATGTACAGAGACTTCAGGATTTACCCCACCAAGCAGCACTGTGCTGTGGAGTAAAACGTCGTTTGCCCTGTCCAGGTGACCCTGGATGTGGTGTGAGGAGGCCCACACAGCTACGGCAGGGTTCCTCCTGCCGTCAAACCAGTGTCTTCTCCTTGGGCTGAGTTCCCGTTGCCGCTCCTGCGCACAAGCAGCACAAATGGTACACAAATGGATGTGGTACTTAGGGACGTGGTTTAGTGGGTAATAGGTGGTGGGGGGATGGTTGGACTAGATGATCCTTGAGGTCACTTCCAACCTTAATGATTCTATTCTAAATTAACACGGGTCTGCAGAGCGGGTGCTCAGTTGTAGACACACTAACAGTTTCCAGGCAACGCAGTGGCCATTGTTGTTCAGAAGTATCATTTTGTTAACTGTAATTTTATATACTATCTCCGCTTCGCCAAGAGACACCTAATAAATTATACAGGAAAGCGCTTCACTGGAGGGAACATGGGCACCCTGAGAAACTCCAGCTGTTACTCAGCAATATTCATTATTCATGTGCCATCCCGGTTTTCTGTGCGGGGCACTTCACATTGCAACAAAGCAGAAAGCAAAGCTGCTGTCAGTTGACATCGTGCAGCTCTGGCTATAAAAGTTCAACTGTTCGATCTGTGGTCTTCAAGCACGTTGCTCTTGGCTTAACAGGTTTTTCGCTAGCAAATAGTTTGCAGTAGGTGACCAAATGAACCCAAGAACTATAGTATAATATAATAAAGGTATCATTTTCTGATGAATAGCATTAAAGCTAACACAGTGTCTTCCCCTTTCTTCTAGTAAAGAGCAAAAGGATATGACAGACCGAGAACAGTGTTGCTTGTCGCAGCCTTTGGGATACCAGGCATTTCAGGCTGGCAGGTAAAAGTACGTGCCCACGTGCCTGATCCAGCTGTGTTATTAATTGAGGGTCTTTGCAGACGAAACGGGAGGTCATTACAGCTCATAGCTATTCACGTACATGCAACAAACACGGAGAGGGAATGTAACATAAAAAGTAGGAGAATGAGGGAAAAAACCTAGTTAAATTCCCCTTCCTTTCATTCTGTGGCTGACTTCTGCTCTGGGTTCTGTGGTACCAGAGAAAAGCACCAAAGCCCAGACAGAGACAAATAAACCAGCCTGCCTGCCCACAGCACTCTGACACCAGAGGCTTTAAACAGGAGCAAACGTACTGATAAACTGTGAAAGATGAGCCTAGATGACCTACAGCACGGATGTTTGATTTCATGGGACACTATGTTGACTGAACATTCCCAGCTCAGCTGAACAAATAATCTCTGATATTTTTTTCTAGGAAAAGATTTGTTGAAAACTGTATTTTCTGGAAATGGCATGTCTGGGGACATTTATTTGCCCACCGATCAGAACTTTGCAGACCAGGTAAGGATGGATGTAGAGAGGAAAATTTCCCATATACTGCAAAGAATGAGTGACAATTGAGAACAAAAGAATTGGCATCACTCTAATTAAGCCTTCAGGTCTGTGGAATAAAACACTGGATTCACGATTAATAGCCAAAACACATAACATTCTCTTCAGGGAACAAAGTGATACACTATTCGATAACACCATGGATACTAGGAGAGTAGGTAGAGCTGTGGTAAGTAACGGAGAACTATGGTGCCACATGGCAGCAGAGCCCACACAGAAAGAGCAGCTGCAAATCCACAGCTGCTGCAGCTGCTGGAAGGGACTGAGGGACAGGGAACCCCCTAAAAATCATAGAATGGTTTGGCTT
>VWZZ01005684.1:3356-40660 GCA_013399095.1 Psophia crepitans
GCTCTACGCGGCGCGGCGGGACGCCCCCGGAGGTAAGGGCGCGGGGCTGCGGGGCTGTGCCCGCTGCCGCTTGCCCAACTTCAGCGACCGGGGGCACTGCGCCGAGGTGGGGGGAGGGATGCCCCCTCCTCCCACATCCTCGGGCCCGGGTCACGATCCGCGTTTGACGAGCGAAATGGAAATGAGAGATTTTTGCCCCCGCGCTGGGGGCGAGGGGGGGGGGGAGAAAAGTGGTACAGCAAAACCGTTCCTTGTTTTGTTTTGTTCTAGCTTTCAATGAAATCTAATTCATAAATTGGACATGCTCAGGCTCACAAGACTAATTCATCCCCTAAAACAAACGCATCAGTGATTGCAGGCGCCCAAACGTGACAAGCGTCTCAATATGCCAAGGATACAGAGAAAACAAATTCATTCAGGAGCCTGAAACGTAATTAAAACTACTGCCAAGAAAATGAGTTGAGAGCAGGATGTTACCAGGATTATTAAGTTGCTGTGGGGCTGAGGCGCGGAACTCTATAGCAATACATACAGATAATGTCAGCATTGGGTAGCGGGAGACAGAGCGATTCCTGGAGGTCGCCGTCTTGCAAGACTAAGTCTAGTAACAGAGCGCTGGGTCCGGATCCTGCTCCCGGGGAGGTGACGCCAGAGCTCAGAGACTCGGGGGGGAAGGATCAGGCCACCGCCCGCATACCCACGGGGTCTGGGCACAGAGGGCTGCAGGGGAGCAGTCAATGCCCAGACGGTCCATTTCCCCCACTGTTACACGAGCACTGCCATGTAAATTCAGCGTTCCTCTTATAGCCAGCACCTGGACATGCGCTACCAAACCCTCCAGACACTTCGCATTGTTTGCTCGCATGAGAGATCGCTGCAACATATTTATTTAATGTAGAAAACATTTTTTCATGCAGAGCACAGTACGGCAAGAACCACTTAATGCTAAGGAGCAGCAAATACAGATAAGTTTCGCAGTGGCTGGGGAGGCAGAAGGGGGAGGGAACACAGTATAGATGGAGCAGAGTGAAAAGGAAGGAAGCTGAAATAGAAATGATATGAACAAGAATCCCTGTTGATCCACATGCATCAACAGCCCCCTATTCAGTGGCAGTTACAAGCACAGCTTTTGAATAGGGAAAAGCAGGGGCTAAATAAAACGAGATATACTTTTAAAAAAATAAATCACTTGTTAAATACTCTTACTTACAGTCCTTGTCTTAAATATGCAATCTCACCCTGATCAATGCAGAATGATATATACTATACGTTGTATTTCATGTAATAAAAACACTTAATCCAGATAATTGGCTTCTGGGACAAAGATCAATAGAAATGTTCCTTATTTGACTACGTTAGCAAGTCAAAATTAATTCTAATTTACATTTCCTTCAAATCAATATGCACTTAGTGACTTACACAGGCTCTTTAAAAAGTTAAGTACGTATATTGAAAACAATCATATACGTGTCAGTAACAAGTACATGTGTAGGAATTACAGAGTGTTACCACGGAACCAACCGCTGACTTCCACAGAGAAAAGAAGGTTAAATCTATTTGTGTTTGAAGAGTGCTTTGGTATCCTCACCTGAAACCTGTAGAAATACGCAGTTATTAACCCCGTGATTTATGCAGGCATGCAAACACCAGTCAGTTACACTCCAAGCACTTGAGAGAAGGCTTGCCTCTTTCTTAAGTTTGTACAGTGAGGTTTTGACCTCTACTTGGACGCCTCCGGCTGCTATTTTAATACTAGTAAAGTAGTAATATAAAATATTGAAAGTCTAAACCCAGTGAATTGGACAAGTTACAAGATTTCCTCTGAAATCCATGAGCAAACACTCTGCACGCAGAAAATGATCCAGTCCCAGCCAAGAGGGGGAAGAAAAAAGACAGGAGCCCAGAATACTATAAAACAGACCAACTGAAACAGGCCCCGAGAAAGGGCAGAAAGCTATTTGTCACAGCCAGAGGACAACAACAAACAAGGACAATGCCTAGAAGAAATACCGAGTGCTAAAAAATCTGATTTGAAACATGCAAAGTACAATGAGACCTAAACGGATCCACCACACCAAAGACAACTGCAACTGCTGTAGCACCTCTGCAAGATGGAGAGTTGCAGCATCAACACTTCATCGTGTCTGATTCTAAACTCAATTTAAATCAGGCTGCATTTCCTTTTCTTTCACATTATCTGCATCATCTTTTCTTTCTCTTCCCCCCTTTTTTTATTTTTTTTTAAGCTTTCGCTTGGATTATGTATTTCATAACACTCCTTCCCATATTATTTCCCTCCTTTCAAACAGGCTATCAATGTTGCATTTCTAAGCCCAGTATAAATGAGAGAGCTCATTTCAATTCTGCCATTCATCATTTGCAATCGGAGGAGCGCTGACATTTTGCAGTGGGTGTACATTGTTTAGATGCAGCAGTCGGCACTAAAAAGCTAACCCATTTGCCAACATTTTGCATATTAAGAGTATTATAAATTGCTGGGATATTCCATCATCATGGTGTGGAGGACAACTCATTACACGTTATTACACAAGGTACCACTGGATTTACAGTACCAATGGAAGAATGACATCTCATTAGGAATATGCTAGGTAAATACCAAACTCAAGTGACAGTCACTATTCAAAGTTCAACTCTGTGGCAACAGATGTAATTCTATGCACATCTCTAAGAGCTCTATTACCTTTGCAAACTGCTGTGGGGATTTCCAGATAACCCATCATGAGCTATTGCTGTGCTTATTTCTGTTGTCAGAACAAACTTGGTATAAAACTTGTACCAAAGGGATTTTACTACCACAAGAGAACGACTTCAGCAAGGCTCTGAAAACTACATTGCAGTCAGAAACATGGAATATCCTAGAAAGATGAAGTGAAAGGCTTGTGCAGTGCCATGCTCAGAGCCTTGTGCCCAGGGCTCTGTCCTTCTGTGCTGCCGCAATAAGAACAAAGCACATTTTGAAAGACACCACCAGAACTATGGCTGCAGTCTATGCCTGGATCTGGAAGGACTCTCATGTTTACTGAACTTTTACAAAGCGGCTTCACAGGCAGGAGCTCTGCAAGACCACAACACTGAGACTTCTATCACATCATAGCCTATGCTCAGAATAAATGCAGTGCCTTTAGGATTCAGCATTTTTCCTGTCTTCTCCTAACTTCCACCTCTTTACTATAGCTAAGCTGAGGCTTCCCTACATAAACACTGGGACAATGTGAAGAGCTTAAAACAGTATGAGAAGTATTGGAAGGAAATTATGGGGTTTGTTTGGGAAGGGGAGCAAAACACCAAACACTCAGTCTGGGTCATCTAGATGGAAAAACCCTCTCCAGAGCTACCCCTAGAATTTTCTGAAGAATGTTTATCTGTAGGAGGAGGAAGGGAGGGGGTTTTGATTCTCTAGTGTCTCTAACAACACAAATCTATAATGGCCTGTGTATTTATTGCTAGCTAAGGTGAGAGCTAGCCCCTAAAATATGTGTGTGTGTGTGTGTATATGTATATATGTGTGCATATAGCAATGATTATTATTCCCTCTGAAAGTGAATGAAATTCCTCCAATGTATCAGTTATACAGGTATGAAGATGCAGCAAATATCTCCGATTGTTAGCTGCTCAGTCTATGGAGTTGGAAGAATGAAAAGAAAAAATTATCAAAAATAATCAAAATAATACACAACGTGGTAATACTACTCCTCCTTCTCCAAGAACCAAGACATCTAAGGTTAACGCAAACGCAAAAAAGTTGAATTTAACTGCATTTTAGAACAAAAAAATCTAACAGCTCTGCTTCTCTTTGGAAATAGTAATGCAAAAACTCAAACCTACTATACATTCCTAACTTTGTGTATGTTTATGTTTAAAAAAATCATTTGATTGTCATCCTCCTGTGGTGACAGCTTTATTGAAACTTCCTTCAGCTTATTGAAAACTTCTTTTCTCTTTTCATGGTTGATAGCATAGTATGATAATCTTCCAGCAGTAATGGACTAGAGTCTCTGCAAAGAAGAGGCTGCTGAATTATAGAGCTCTTTGTGGGACAGTTGACATTCTTGATTAATTTGTTGTGTGCCTACTAACAATCTGAAACTTTGCTACAGTCAACACTTTATTTGGATTGGTATGCCTCTTAAGATGCCATAAAGAAGGCAAAGCACTATTATTTCCAGATTTTTACCTGATTTAATTCAGCCGAGTACACACAACCTAGATTTGATTTAATTCACACTTATGTTTGCTCAATTCCATCAGTTCAATATCTGTTGCATCTTGATAAGATTCATATTTACTTCCCTGCTTCTGTCTTTCAACTGTGCCTTTTCATGCCCAGTTTTTCTTTAACATGCATTTTCTTTACAACAAAAGAGAGCCTACATAGGCTTTTCCAGTCTCCCACACTTCTGTAGTTGCATAAATGGACTCGTAATGTAGTTCAAGGCAAGCTGTATCAGTGTTGGCAATTTAATCTCTATCTTGGCATTTGTATTTAATAAGCACTTTGATTCAGAACAAACTAAAAAGGAATCTATTTATTCACAACATTATAATGCCACCAATATATATTTTGCGGAGAGCTCTAACCCACAGGTGGCCAAAGAATCCTCTGTCATTCCCATTCAGGATGCAAGCGTAACTTGTAGTTACAGGAAAAACCCCTTTCTCCATCACTGCTAAGCAAGCTCCTTGTCATTATATCCACTGGTCAGTGACTAGAGAAGGCTAAACTCTGTAAGCTTGTTTTGGTGTTTTGTTTTCCTGAGCAGGGATCCTTTCCTTTTCTTTTTTTTTTTTTTTTTTTAAAGAGCAAAGTACATATGGTTGCCATCTTTGTTACAGTATAAATACCTAAGGATGTGAGCTCCGCAAGTAAAAATTTTTCTCAATAATTCATCATGTAATAGTGGCCATATCAATATAATCTCTGAACTAACTTCACTGGCACTCATCTGAGGGGAAAACACATTTGCAAGATGCTCCACCAAACAGATAAAATCCTTTCCAGGGGAACTCCCGCTCCCAGATGTTAAGGCAGACAAAAGAGTAGAAATGATACTGCATCCATTATCCAACTGGTTACATGTTATTCAAAAAACATCTTGTGTGCCTCTCACTGATCCAACCACACTGTACACACAGTCCAGGCTCAGTGAGCTGCCTGTTACGGATGACAAGCTTGCCAGGACAGCTGTCCTCTGCCATCACAGCAACTCAAAGAGACAGACAAATCCAAAAAGGAGAACAAAACCAAGAAAAACCTCAGACCTCATTACTTGGTCGTTACACAATCTCACATTTCCTCAGGCAATAACAGGCCAAGAATGACACCTACGTTGTACAGATTCTTCATTGTGAATACATTTCCCACTACTCCCACTATTGTAAAACTTATCAGTATTTGACCATAAGAATATAAGGGAAGTACAACTGATGTCATCTACCTGGGCTTGTGCAAAGCATTTGACACTGTCCTGCAGCAAGATCCTTGTCTTTAAATTGGAGACATGTGGATTTGATGGATGGACCATTTGGTAGACAAAGAGTTGGCGGGATAGTCACACTTAAAGAGTTGCAGTTGACGGCTCAGTGTCCAAGTGGAGACCAGCAACGAGTGGCATCCCTCAGGGGTCAGTGTTTGGACCAGCTCTGTATAGCATCTTTGTCACCAACACAGACAGGGGGATTGACTGCACCCTCAGAACATTTGCTGACAACCCCAAGCTGTGTGGTGTGGTCAACACACTTGCAGGGCAGGGAAGCCATCCAGGGGGACCTTGACAGGCTTGAGATGTGGGCCCTTGAGAACTGCATAAAGTTTAACAAGGTCAAGTGCAAGGTCCTGCATGTGGGATGGGGGAGTCTCAAGCACAACTACAGGCAGAGAATGGATCGACAACAGCACTGAGAAGGACTTGGGGGTGTTGGTTGATTCCAGTAGTGTGCGCTGGTGTAGTGGTTTCACCTTGGCTAAATGCCAGGTGTCCACTAAGCCGCTCTATCACTCCCCTCCTCAGCAGGGCAGAGAGGGGAGAGGGAAAAAATAAGATGGAAAAGACAACTCCAAAATCATGAGTTTAGATAAAGGCAGTTTTAATATAGCAAAAAGCAAGGCCGCACACAGAAGCAAAGCAAAGGAAAAACAAAAGATTATTCTCTACTTCCCATCAGCAGGCGATGTCCGGCCGCTTCCTGGGAAGCAGGGCTTCCAAAAGCATAGTGGTTACCCCGGAAGACAAAACGTTGAAAAAGAACGAATGCCTTCCGTTCCTCCCCCTCTCCCTCAGCTTCCCATTGCTGAGCAGATGTCATATGGTATGGAATATCCGTTTGGCCAGTCTAGGTCAGCTGCCCGGGCTGTGTCCCTTCCCAGGATCTTGCCCACCCCCCGCCTGCTGCTGAGGGGGTGGAAGAAGGGTTGGAGACACAGCCTTGATGTGTGCCGGCACTGCTCGGCAGCAGCCAAAACACTGGTGTGTTATCAACACCTTGCTGCTACCAATGCACAGCACTGTAAGGGCTGCTACAGGGAAATTAACTCCAACTCAGCCTGACCCAGTACAGCTGGCAGCCCAGAAAGCCAATCATGTCCTGGGCTGCATCAAAAGAAGTGTGACCAGCAGGTTGAGGGAGGTGATTCTCCCTCTCTACTCTGCTTTCATGAGACCCCACCTGGAGTACTGCATTCAGCTTGGGGTCCCCAACATAAGGACATGGACCTGTTGGAGCAAGTCCAGAAGAGGGCCACAAAGATGTTGAGAGGGCTGGAGCACCTCTCCTATGAGGACAGGCTGAGGGAATTGGGCTTCTTCAGCCTGGAGAAGAGAAGGCTCCGGGGAGAACTTAAAGCAGCCTACCAGTACCTGAAGGGGGCCTTCAGAAAAGCTGGAGAGGGACTGTTTACGAGGGCATGAAGTGATAGGGCAAGGGGTAGTGGCCTTAAGCTGACAGAGGGTAGATTTAGATGAGATATTAGGAAGACATTCCTTACTATGAGGGTGGTGAGGCTGTGGAACAGGTTACCCAGAGAAGCTGGGTATGTCAGCCAGAGGAAAAATCAAGTTCTAGAAGTTATCCTATGTTCACTTCAGTTGGCTGAAGACTCTGGAAAAGTCACATTCTTGCTACATCTCACTTTACCCATCTAGACAGTAACAAAACCAGTAAAGTAGATGCTACTGCATGGTAAAGCAGATAGCCAGAAAAGTCTGAACACGTACATTTGAAAAGTTCTGCCCTCCAGCCAAGACACAGTAACTGATCTTGTGTTTGTTCCTACTTCACTGCAAATTCCACTGAGAACTGATGTAAGCAGAAAGATTTTGCTACAAGCCAGGAGACTGAACATTGCCCCTTGCTGCATCTCAGACAAAGAATAGGGACCTTTTCAATTGCACTAATTCAGTCCTTCGCCATCACTAAATACTGATGCAGTTTATGTGTGTAGAGTCCTTTAAAAGCTCCACAATGGAAAGTACTCTAAGTGGAAAGTAATTTTACCTTTAAGAAAACCTGGACTTTCTCAACAGTCCATTCTAAACCATATTATATTTAATGACTATCTCACAATGGGCCGCTTCTCTCAGCTGGTAAGGTCTCCCTTTTGACTTGCAGTGCTCTGTCTCATGGAGCTTGCTCTTTTTTTTTTTTTCCCCAGCATGTTTTTGCAACATCTACTTTGCAGCCATTTGTACAAACAAGGACATATTTGCCTTTTCAGTGACTCCATTAGCATTAATGGCAGTCACACACACAAAGCAGCAGAGAATATATTCTCCCAGGGACCTCTGTTCTCTTCAGGAAAAGGTTGCCAGTCTTGGAGTTCATAATTCATGCTCATGTTTCCAGAAAGAGATGAAATGAAGATTTTGTAACAGAAACATCAGCTTGACTCTCATTGTATGCTGACTTCAAAATTTATCCTAGCAAAGCCTTTGCTTATTGTATTTCTGTCTTTTAGAGGAAAGAAAGAAAAAAAATAAGAAAGAAAAAAAAAATCAAGCCAACCAGTAAAGCAAACTGTCATGGTATTTCTTAAAATTTCCTATTCAAAAAAAGGGGATCTTTTTTCAAAGGCAGCGCAATCTAGCCGTTGGAGCAGAGGGGTCATGATTCCTGGGCTCCATTCCCACCACAGTCACCGATTCATTTCATGACTAATTGAGTGGACTGTTGCATGAACATTGTATTCAGTTCTCAATTTAAGGGTGAACAAGAACATCAAGTTCCTTTCCTCAGTTACGGCACTCCGTCAGCTGTCCTACTTCTCTAGGAGGTGTAGGGGAAACATGGTAAGTTTATTTTTGGCTGTTCAAACAGGTAATTCTAAGTAATTTCAAGTTTGTAAATCATAAAGAGACTGGAAAAAGTTTCTTCATATTTAAAATTATTTCAAACAGAAAATGCTTCACGTGATCCTTGGGACCATTCCATGCAGCTGAGTCTGGATGCAAACATTCAGTATCCAAGCTCCATTGCTGACCTGAGTTATAGGACTTCAGCTGTCTAATAATTTTTTTCTTTCAGTTTTTTTCACTGGGGGTGGGGAGNATAGGAAAAGCTCTAGAGACAAGCCCACCCAGAATTACAAGCTGAGTATTCAAGTCACGTTCAAGTCACTTCAATACTGCAAGAGTAGGCACCTAAATGAGGTCTTCCACCTGAGAAAGGGGTGTTCTGATAACTAAGTATTGTGCAAGGAGCAGGGAAAGAATATACATCTCTTTTGAGAAAGACAGGGAAAAAAAACAGCCTAAAAAAGCCACACTCCACCTTGAAATATTTCCATATGGCCTGGTGAGAAAGAGAGAAGACAAGGCAAAAAAAAGAAAAGCACACTGCTTCCTTCCTCCTTCTAGGCTGTAGAGGGTATTTGTGTGTATGAACAGAATAGTAGCTTTCTAACCCAGGTTCCCTTGTGCCAAGAAGTTTGTTCATGCCAGGTTGATCTTCCATGGGCATTTTATGCTGCTCCCTGAAAAGTAGCTCTTTCCATGACCGCACCTGCCTATGACCGCACCCAGGCATTCACAGCCTTTCCAAAGGATTAAGTCACGCAAGCCACATCTTAGTGGTGCCTCATTCCTTCACCACCTATCCATTCCCATTTACACAGCCTCAGTATACGACTTGTGTTGAAAACATCAGTGTATATCATAGGCACATCTGCAGTAGCCTTTACAGCATGGCTGGTAGGAATAGGCAACCCAGGACAATGTGGCTTTGTAGCATTCCACAGAGCACCGATTGGATGTTATTGCCACAGTACATACATTTAAGCCACAGAAAAAAACCAAATTGGTTCCAAAACACTTTGGTTCATGGTACACAACATCTGAAAATACTGGAAACAATGTCCTCTTTCTATTGATTCCTATTAGAAATGAACTTCAAACTCTACACACCTGACTCACAAGTTCTGAGAGAAAGAATATAAAGAGGTCCAAACATTTTTCTGGTTCTTCTGATAATTCAAAGATATTGCAGTAAAGCATTTTATGCAAAGGGCAGGAAGGATAAAAAAGCCAGGAGCCACTTTAAGCATCCAGCACTCCATGAGTTACCATCCCTTTCACAGCACCCTTGTGAAACTTCACGGACCAACAGTTTCTAAAGCTCCCAAGTTCTCTGATATCTTCATAATAGCACTAAATAGACTCTACCATGCTTCCAATCTAACCTGCGCTGCATTATACAGCAATATATTATACTACAGCTATATACCATCCAGCTGAATGCAAGTCTGAAGCTGAAATAGCTTTCCTTGCTGCAGTGCTGTATTAGCACACATGACTATACCAGGCAACATTGATTTTTAAGCAATGGCATTGATTACAACTCTTATTTTAAAAACGCTGGCAGGATACAGCCCTTAGATAAGTACTTTAAGACCAAATTTGAATTGCATTTCCCAGCAGCTCTCCTTTCTTTACAGAGACTATATAACAGAATTACGAGTAATGCTACTGACTTCTACACATATTGAGGATTTACACCAGCATGGTTTCGGTAATATGAGCTTTTAGCACTCCGCACTTACACAACTATAATATGCTTTAGATTTTTTTTTAAATGTAAAACCTTTCTTTTTCCCCACTAGCTAAGAAAGATGCTTGCTTTCCTGAGAAATAAATTTAATAAATTGAATTTGACCTTTCAGAGCATACTTAGGTAGGGATTTTTGCTCCCTGGAAACACAGGCAGATTCTTCACGTACTGCTCTGAGTCATGCAAGAGTCTACAAGCAAGTAAGCAAACTACTCTTGAAAAACACTTTACATTAAATAAATTATTGGGGGGGGGAGAAATCTACCTCAAACCCAAAGCAAATCCTTGCACCTACATTTTAAATAACATACTTGAGGGTATAAAATCATTGGAGTTTTCATGCTCCCAAGCAGTCCTCCAAATTTATCACCACCCTATCATTACTTGACCGGTTTCCCTGAGGTGCTGCTTACTCCAGTCCAAAAATAACTTTTAAATACCTCTCCAAGATTTCTATGCAGATTGTGCTTTTGTTCTCACATCCTCACTGGTTCCCAAGTTGGTAAAAATCTCCTGGTTATCTTACAGCTTTGCCAGCTTAATCCCAATTTGCAAAGTGGGTTTCTTGCAATAACACACAAGGACCATACTTTTCCACTTCTGGCTTCTTCCTGCCAGGAAGGCCATTGGGTGCATCAGTGCCTTCACCTGTGCTGGTCTATGTGCAGATCCACAAAACCCGTTACCCAAGTAGGTAAATATCCTTTTCCTCACACAGTCAGTGGAGAAAATCCAAGAACTGTCAGGCTTTACCCTTCTTACCACAAACTCCTTGTTTCACTTTCAGAACTTATAAACACCAGGAATATAAAACCCTGACGTACACAGGGACTTTCATGTTATGTGTTACAACAAAGCAAGATCCTCTTTCTGAGCCTTGTTTGGAGCATTACCTCTAAATTGTTATTAGCCACTAATGCTTTTGATGGACTTACCATAATGTATAAATTATATTTTACTTTCCTCAGTGTTTTGTTCAGAGCGCTTTGACTCCACCATCTGACTTAGGCTTATTAAGTAAGACAGGTTTCCCTTTAAAGGGGCAGATGTACAGTCAGCGTCCAAAGAAATCCAATAGAAACACTAACTGAAGATGCATCCATTGTTCAATCACTCCACATAGTTCCTATAATTTATCAAGTAAAACTCATTTAGGAGCGAGAGGTGACATAGCAGCATTTGCCACCATTAAGCCCTATTGTTTACTCCAAGCCTCTCTTTTAGAGTCACAGAATCGTTAAGGTTGGAAGAGACCTCAAGGATCATCTAGTCCAACTGCATGCCAGTTGGACCCCCCACACACACACACACTTATTACCCACTAAACCATGTCCTTAAGTACCACATCCAACCTTTCTTTAAACACCCCCAGGGACAGTGACTCCACCACCTCCCTGGGCAACCTGTTCCAATGCCCAATCACCCTTTCCGAGAAGAAATTTCTCCTTATCTCCAACGTTCAACCTGCCTTCATGGATTCTCCCTTAATTAAGGGCAAACCAGTCCTAAGAAATTAATAAAAGCCATAGCTGCTTCACCACCTTCATCTATGTCAACTGAAATAACGGGGTTTATGGAGGAGGGCACAGGAGGACCAATAGCAAGTGCCGTAGTCCTCCTGAACTCTGAAAACCTTCTGCATTTGATTGAGGAAGAGTCCACACAACAGAGTGACTTAGCCTCCCCTCAGCATGAGGCAAACCCCAACATTTCCATACAGTAAGACAAGAAAATTAGACTCATTTAGGATCACCACAGTGAAATTGTGACTTCTCCACAGGTCCCTCCTTTCCCTGTCAAAATGAGAACGCTGTGGAGAAGTCTTTCCCCACCCAGAGGAGTGTAATTGCTCCCAGCACTATTACACCATAGAGAGCTGCTGGACTGTTTTGCTCCAGCCACTCAATCTTCTCTTACTGCTCTGTTGCCACCTACTTGGATTTCTTTTGAAAGTTTGGGAGTTCCTTTTATTGCAAACTAGCTACCGACCACCTTTGCACTATACACATAAAAGAAGCCTCTCAATAAATACGTTGTAGACACTTTTTAGTGAACTTCTACATCCTTCTAATTCCACATTGAAGATAAATGCTCTTATAGTAAGGAACAATTATAACAAAATATATCCCTGCAAATCTATGCTTCTTGGTACACTTTATCAATTCACAGTTATATCTTCCCATTCATTTAAGAAAACAAAACCTCACAACTTTGTTTTCCTAAAGCCTGACAAGCATATGTAATTACTAGGTGCAGTGCTTGATTTAAGACAGACATTCTTTTCACCCTACAAGTGGTTTGGTTTTTTTTCACCCCAGCATGCCCAAGACACCCAGTTCAACAAATTTTTGGCAATGCCTGATATATGCTAGCAACAAAGAAGTTTTCTCTCCCCTTTTCAGAGTGAAAGTGGATAAGTGTGCATGGATTTTGTGTAATAATCTGGGATGAATAATTTCACATTATAGTCTGGGCTCAGTATTGTTTTCAGCAGCAGCATTTCTTGCCCCAGAAGCTGAAGCCCTCCACCAGTGACATTGTTCCTTTACTTTTTGCCCAGCTACCCACATTATTGCCTGACTACAAAACCACGTGAGCAGAAAAAAAATAATCTATCAGGTCATGCAAAGTCACAGATGATCACCCAATCACGCATTCATATTTATCTAGATCATTAGTGGTAAAAATCACAAGATGTTTCCATTATGTGGATACATACACTGGCTCTGTAGGCCAACCACAGGGCCAACTGCCACTAGATAGAGGACAACCCTAGAAATTTGCCTAATGGTGTTAAAGACATGGAAACTGCAAGCTGCCCCACTACCTACCTCAAGGGTAAACTGGGTGCGTGGTTTCTGCATGACATCTGCTAACCAGCCACAAGGGCACAAATCCACAGCTTCTCTCACTTTCACTGGCAGTAGCCTGTCTGTTCAATTCCATCAGCAGCTGCCACCATATTTTACTGTGGCGTGTCCAACAGGGCCTGGGAAGATACATTTTAAAAACACAGTGAATGATTTCTTCTATTTAGACTTCTAAATGCTGGAGCAGAAGTTCTCACTATCTGCAGTTAGGAGTGAATCGTGATTTTCTGTGCACAGGATGAAAACATCCTCCTATTGATGAAGGTGGCAACTCACCAGCTCAAACGATTTTCCATTAGCACACAATCAAGCTTTATATTGCTTATAGAGGAGAAACAGATTCAGGATACTGTCTGAGACTAAAAGAGACTCAAACACTGGTGAGGAAACAAAACCAAGAGGCAAGCAAATTTCTCATCTGTTGGTTTCTGTAACCTTGATCTCATTTTGTTGCAATGTAGTGGAATAAATCTGTTCCGTGCATTTACGGATTTCATTTCAAGGCTAAACAAGGGGAAAAAAAACCACATTTAAATAACCATAGTCGTACTAAGCTGATTCACTATACAGTTTTACTAAACTAATTAAAGATGGAATAATGCAATGAACAAAATTGAGTGAACAGTTACAATTAAATCAATAGGTTCAAAGGATCAGATCACTAAATTAATATAGCAACAGATAACCAAATCAGCTCACCAGAAGAATAAGCTTTCTAGCTCACAGGAAAAAAGAATGAATTGCTTTGGCTTAATGCTATAGAGAGAGGATTTAAAGGAAGATCCAGCTCCCTCTCAACACAAGGCCACAGCCAGTGCTAGCTTGCATGTAGTTCAGCAGCCATGCTGGTGAAGAGCATAGGCAACTGCTCAGTGTACTGTTTCAGATTTCAAGAGACAATAAAATATAGGTGAGAAAACAAAGCCAAGTGGCCAGCAGCAGGTCCAACCTCAGACTCAAGCCAAGAGAAGTTTCCTAACACTGGGGTGGTATCCCCTCATTCTTGGCCAGTGAGACCGTTCTTACTGGACTTCACAGCAATGTCACTTCCCACTTATCCTTCACTCTTATCATATGCTACTGCACAGTGTTAATTCTTCTCTTGCCTTAACCAAAACATGATCTTTAAGAGTAGCTTTTCAGCTTTACTGCTTAGTCCTCAAAATCTGCTAATTCACCAAAGCATTTACATTTCCTCTTCGGAGATTTTTTGATGTGGTCCATCCACACACCCACTAATGCAACATGGGGTTCTGTACACAACAGGACTTTGCAAGACTGTTTTATAAATTTACAGTGTAGCCTTCTCTCAGCAGGATTATTCATTTTAATCACTTTACCTGCACGGCCACTGTCATAGAACTTAGTTTTTGGTTGGTTTTTTAAACTCTTGAAGAAGAGGTGGAAAAGTGACTGAAACACACACATACAATGCAATCACTCAGGCCTTTCTCACTTTTTACAAAAGTAGGCAGAAGACTAAAATATAGAGGTCTCCCTTTAGATACCTCTATAATATAGAAAGATAAAATGAGACAAAAATTTAGAGTTCACTTTTCTGATGCCTTATTTCTTGGTCTCTAGCTCACATAGTAGCCAAAAAATCTTGGCCAGTTTGAAATCATAGAATCACTAAGGTTGGAAAGAACCTCCGAGATCATCAAGTCCAACCGTCAACCTAACACCACCATGCCTACTAGATCATGTCCTGGAGCGCCACGTCTACACGTTTTTTGAATGTCTCCAGGGATGGTGATTCAACCACCTCTCTGGACAGTCTGTTCCAATGCCTCACTACTCTTTCCATGAAGAAGTTTTTTCTAATATCCAATCTAAATCTCCCCTGATGCAACTTGAGGCCATTCCCTCTCGTCCTGTCACTTGCTACTTGGGAGAAGAGACTGACAACCTCCTCACTACAACCTCCTTTCAGATAGTTGTAGAGAGCGATTAGATCTCCCCTCAGCCTCCTCTTCTTCAGACTAAACAACCCCAGTTCCCTCAGCCGCTCCTCATAAGATTTGTTTTTCAGTCCCTTCACCAGTATCTCCAGGCTGACTTCTTAGTAGTACCACAAATTTTCACCACTTCATTTCTTTCTCATTTTACCACCAGTGAAAAGTTTATCAGGGATGCTCTTGCAAAAAGTGTGGCTGCCTTTAGTACTTTGGTAATTATGTGTAAGTTAGATATAGGAGGCTGGATTCTGTTCTCATTGCTCTAGAAAGACAACAGAGGCATAAAAATCAACCCCTCATTTACGATTTAACAATCACTGTCATGGACAAAGGCAACAAACTGACTGACTACTCAAGTACTGAGTCTATGGGCTCATCCCAGGGACAGCTTTAAGCCCGGGCTTCAGGCTCGTTCTCTTCCCACCACTAGTTGCATTAATATAGTCCTCCTACACAGCCACAGCGCAGCCTCTGGTTCTAAGGAGGGACCCAGAGACGCCAGCACAGCTCTCAGGGCCAGCCTGTTGCAGCAGAACGGCTGCACCATGAAAACTGTAGTGGAAGCTCAGGTTCCACCCATAAATAGCCATTCATGGCCACAGGTTCAAATCCCATATATAATCATTCTTTATGCATTTTGACCAATAGACAAATAGCTATTAATGAAACCGTTATCAGTCTCACTCCTTATTAAGACAAAGAGGCAGTTTTATTCCTTTCATGACATTATCTGCTGACAAACAGTGTAAAACAATTCACAAAAGAACAAAGCTTCCCTTGCAGGAAATTTTCCTTACAAAAGTACGTCTTTTCTGGAATAAAAATACAGCAACATCTCAAATAAGTATCGTTCTTTATAAGTAAAAATCAACCCCAGAATGCCACAAGCGAAAATAAATGCTGGTAGGAACCATCTTCCTTCTTGAGAGCTGAAGAGGTCTCAGATGACCCGTTAACTTGGAAAAGATGAATCTTTGCCAAGAAATCAGTAGGAACTGCTGATGCAAAACCAAACCCCTTACATAGATGTAGCATCAACAAGGCCTTAAATAAGCTGACAGGACTTCAGATGCGCAAAGAATGGAGATGTACCAAATAATAAGGGTTGTTTTCTCTTTAATACCTTCTCTGTTCCAAAGCACACTTTTGATTTGCTGATCTATTTTCTTTTAAAAAGATGGTTTAGTTCATTACTTCTTACATGACTAAAAGCAGCACATTGCTTTCCTTCTACAAAAGACAATAAATAACACTAAGGGAGTTATACAAGAGAAGGTAGAGGAGCTTTACAACAAAGAATCTCATAATAACGGGATACAGGATAATAGTCTCAAGGCAACATCATAATAAAATGTACTTTTTTAATGTAACACCCTTTTAGATTGATTTTTCTACATTCCAAATGCTCCCGTAATCATCTTTGGACATTTCATCTGCACAGTTGGTTACACCTTCCATAAGCAATCTCTCTCTATCTGGCATTATTATTATTTTAAAAGCAACTTCTTTCACCTCTTTTCAACTAAGCCTCATGTTAAACCTAATTGCCAGTTACCACCCTTCCTTCTAGAAAAAGAAAATCTGATTTCCAACATTTTGAAATTCATCCTTATTGTAAGCTACAATATAATCATAATGGCAGTATATGCACATTATAGGAATGTGATTAGCAGGAGACAAAAAAATAGTGGGTGCCACTTGCATTCTCGGTGTCTAACCTCAAATGTTAACTCGCAGATGAGCGCAGCCTTACAAAAATAACACCATGTATATCACCAACAGAATTACCAGCAAGAGGCAAAAAAGATATTAGTTGCTTGCTTATGATTAATAAAGTAGTTAACAGAGAAGAAATATTGTTCTTGTTGGGTACTTATTATGCATTTGATAATCTCTATTTATAGGAGAATGTAACATGGGGTTTATAAAATGCCATCTGTTAGTTTCTTTTTAATGTATAGGATTTCTGACTTCAGAAGTTGCAGTTCAGCAGTATTGGTACCGCTGCAACATGTACTAAAGCCTTTGGTTATGACACGTTGGGCCATTAAACAGCAAGAAACAGGTTGGATAGATATCCTGAATAGTGCATCTCCTGTCTTTATATTCTAATCTATCTAAAAAGTAATTTACACTTTCATGTAATTGATTTCGATCAGTCAGTCCAATAGCGTAACATACACAAAATGATATATTGCAATGATCTGCAAATGTGATAGAAGTGATTTTGTTCTTTGATCTCCACAAGAGAAGGTGTTTCATGAGAGAAGCTCACAGAGATCTAAAACTACTACAGGCAAAACAGCAACTACTCTCTTTCTCTAAAAAAAAAAAAAAAACCAAAACAAAAAAACAGGCATAAAAAAAAAATCTTTCTAAAAGCACAGAGAGTTAGAATTAGATATATCTGCGTTAATTCATGAGTACCTAAAGGATGCACTTTTCTTACATATTAACCATGAAAATAAAGTATTCAAAATGAAGGTTAATATTGTAGTGTATCAGCTGTAATAAGTTTGACTGCCTTGACTTCTATACTTAAATCACCAAAAGGCCCGATATCCAGAGCTTTGAGCATAAACTGCCATTTTTAATGCAAGTAAAGAAATTGTGATTGATTTTTTTTTATTTTTTTTTTTTAAATGGGTCGCTGTGTATTCAGATCAGTGTAAAGTCAGAGTGGGTTATGTCACTGGCTAAAGGTCTAATTAGGACTACTGACTCCAACAGGAACCATAAACACTAAGCTGCTCACAGGGTAAGCAAACACAGTAAGAAATAGCAAAGCACTGCTGGGGGCAATTTATACTTTGGCAGTTTCTTATGGATATCAATATACAACTTCTGTTTCCTCTTTCAGTTGCTTTCACTTCGACTGCAGTCTCTGCTCTTGCCTTAGTCTTCCACCCCTACCTTACCATAGTCCTTCATTGTGTTCCTCTATCATAGCCTGTCAGATAACTGGAAGTATCAGCTGCCCGGGACAGGAGCTGTCTTCTTTGCTATTTCTCTACAGCACTATTACAAAGCAGCCTGATATCTGAACCAACAGGATTATAATGCCTTACATCCCAGAACACAGGATTCTCTTCCCTCTCAGAGGTTAGATAAATGGTAGAAAATGACAAGTTTCTACCAAAAATGAGGTCATTGTTTGACTGTTCACAGCTCTCAGCGTTAAGACAGGTTGACGTAAGTATTTGAGGGAAATGGAAAAATTTTGACAATAACTTTGCATTTGCATTTTTGACACATAAAGAGCAGCAGCATGTGCTGGCTAGGGTCTGGACTCAGCCAGTTAAAGAAAGGCCATTATGACCACCACCACAAAAAACCCAAACAACCAGCAAACCCAAAAAATCTGTTTCATGAAAGGGCACCCAAACAACCTCCAATATCGACCTTGTCAGTGATACACCCAAAAAGCAAACTGGTGTTCTCCTTTCTCTCAGAGATACAGTTTGCAGAAAACACTGGAATTTGGTCAGACCAAGGTTAAGAACAAATGGACTGAGTCTTTTGACGTCAACACGGAAAAGTTCCTATTTGTGTCCTACAGATGCCTTATGAAGAAAACCATTTTGTTTTTCTAGACAATCCACTGTCAGTGAGTTATTCTTACAAAACTCAGTGTTAAGCTAATGGCAGACAAGTTTAGCAGGAGATCGAGGCAATTCAGTAAACGATGTCGGCACGAATCACAGCAACCTCACTTAGTTTATGAAAAGTGACGCAGTAACAAGCGGAGGAGCAATGAATTATATCAGGAAGAGATGAGATGAGGAACTAAAATGCTTTCAGTTAGCAGAAATAATTCTAAAATGAAAATTGAAAAGCATTGCCTGTAATTTACTTAAATGCCACTACTTAAAGTTAGTTCAAACTCATTTAAATGAATGGTGGTTATCTCTAGTGCAGCAAATAAATAATCAATGTCCCCTTCATGTTGAAATCTGCCTTAAGTGGAAACACAAATAGATGTTGTTTTCACCCCTTTGGAGAATATATATTCATGATTCAGCTCATGCTTGCTAATAATATATTTCTTTTTTCCTATCCTTCCATTTGTCAAAGGCTGCTCTTACATCATTTACCACAGAGTATTTCAGCAGTAACTTGTGGTATGTTTGTTAGAGCAATGTTACAGGTTACACAACATTTTTTCATTCCTATATTTTGCTTTGTGCTTTTGTAGCAGCCTAGAATCTCCATATGCTCTATCTTTTAAAAAAAAACACTAAATTCAGCCCTAGAGGACGATATTATCCATGCTTAGCCTGGAGAGACAGGTCTCTAGAGGTATTTTCGGTCATTTTAATTAAATTGTTCTAAAGGTCACCAAGGGGCACACAGACATCAATGAGCCAAATACTGAGTGGTTCCCATTGCCTGGAACTTCTAATTAACAGGAGTCCTGTAATTAAACAGTTATAAAAATTGATCTGAATGGAAGGGCAAACAGGGGCTTGTACATTTTCAGAAAGAAAGAGGATCCCCATTAGTACCATACAAAGTGTCCAATTCAACAGAAGCATTTTTGGAAAGATGAAAAGTAAGGTACAAGGGAGTTTATTTACAGGGTATACCTCGAGCCTTGTCAAGTTGAACCAGTGAGGTGAAGAGAATACTCAGAGCTTCCTTTGGCTGAAACTCTGCTCAGGCAGAAACTTGCTGCCTTGATCACTTCCTCACTCCCCTCAAGGGCTCCCAAAAAACAGTAAAGCAGAGCCATCTGGTTAACACACTTTCTTCCCACACATCCTTTTCCCTCAGCCCCTGCCTGTTACACTTTGGAACCTGATATCCCTTAGACCTCTCGGCTTGAAAAACGTGACTTTGCTGTAAATTTTCCCCTTTGATCCGTTGCTCTAAACAGAAAGGATGCAGGGATCTGGCAGCCCAAGCAGCACTGACAGTCACTATTGCTTGACATCTTTAATCATCCCCAAAGACAGTTTAATTATGGGCCTCTATAACTCAACGACCTTTAATACACAAGTCAAGTCCTTCTCTTCTTTTAGTGTAAGCAATATTAATTGTGGATCAAACACTCTAAGGTGAGGGAAAAGGTAATTAAAGCACTTATTTCCAATCGTAATTGAAAAATGCATATCATTTTCAAAATACGAGTGATCATAGTAAACTGGCTTTAAAAAAGCCCTTATTTATTTGCAAGTTGTAATGGTTTTACAAAAAATGTCTTTCTGAAAACCAGTACTAATGTGGCCACACTCACATTTTATTTTCACAAGTTTAAATCACAGTTGCACAGGGAAACATTTGTTTCTGTTGATACCTTCAGACAACGTGGCATACCAAGTCAGCAAATGGGTGAAGGAAGCAAGATCACTCAACCAGGTCCTTGAAATAGATTTCTCATTTACGATACATAGTTTAACAAGTAAAATACCTTATGCTGTTATGTACTTCAGGCGCCAACACAAATTCTTTAACAGGTTATGAAGCACAATTTCCATAACAGTGGTCAAAAAGTTCCTAGGTAACAGAGAGAACCTTTTATATGACTCTTGAACCTAAATGCAGTAAATAGGCTTATGGTCCACCAGTGTTTGGCCATGCTAGAGTCCACTATGAGACAGTTCACAAAGCACATCAGAGAATTTCTAAATTTGTTTCCCTATTTCATATTATACTTCTGGAGAGAGAAAAAAGAAAGAAAGAAAACCACCACAACAAATCCCAAAACCAAAAAACCCACCATCTGCAGAAGACAATGCAAAATTCCTAATGAAAGAAAAAGAGGACAACTGATAGATTATTTCCCAATAGTAAAATAAAAGTATGTTATATTCTCAAATAACTGTTCCTACTCATAAAATATAATCCAAAACTGTCTCTGCTCCTTATGCACTTAGCACCACTAGATTTTCACTTGCCTTTTTTAAACTCTTCAGCAAGTACAGTTTAAACTCTGTTATTCAATGAAGATCATTAAAAAACCCACAAACCTACCTTCAGATTTCTGGTGTGCACAGCAAATACCTGCTTTAAATAAAGGCATGACTTTACCCACCACATGCTAGACTACCTACTAGGCAGAAAGCTAAACCTAATTTCTCCAAGGAAGCCCTGCAGGGAAGCCTCACATTCCCCAGAGAAGCATCAGTTCTGCACTAAGGGATCTGTGGAGTCCTAGAGAAACTATGAAAAGATAATTTCATAGTCACAGACCTAGAGTTTAAAAACCTAACGTCTTCCAGGAAAGTGTCCTTTATTTTGTTTTCCTGCATATAAATGCCTTTTATTTAAAGGAATTTACTTCCAGAGGAGGAAAAAATACTAAGATTTCAGACCTGTAGGTTAAATGGATGAGGCAACACTAACACAAGGATATTGGGAAGGAAAATTCTGAATACTTATCTATAAATCCAGAACCTAATCTTGCTGGTGCAAATACTCGCTCTGTAAAGGAATAAATAAGTCAGAGTTAACCTTCCAACAGTGACTTTATGAGGTCTATGTCCAAAATCCCTATCCAAACAGAGCTTTGTAAAAGTTTACACCTTGAACTCCAGACTAGGATGCTTTGTAATCAAATATTCTATGTAATTAGATACACCCTCCATGTAATGACATATATATCTAGGTACAGCAATTCAGAACCAAGTTTAGATATTGAACAACTGGAATCCATCAGTATTTGCCTCCAGAGTTCAGATTCATCTTTAGCTATGGCAGATATACAATCAGGACATTTCATAACTGTCTTTCAAAACCTTATTACAACTACAGAGTTCAATAGTCTTAAAATAAATAGTGCATCATCAGCTAAGTGTTGAAATAAACATTCCACTACTCTACGCATCATCAGCCTCATTTCAGTGCATGGTAGGTCATCAACATTTTGACTCACAGCCCAATTTCAACAGCACTAAATGCTTAAGTGCCACATATCCTAGATTAGTTTCACATGGACATTCCTCATCATGAATGATAGGCAGAACTTTGCTAGAGACACTTGGGGCTCAGATTGCATGTGCCAGAAACACTTCAGTGTTGTCAAGAAAAAAAGAAAAAAGTACAGGAGGAACACCATGATCAAGTATCTTGGCTTGCTCTTAAAGCAGAACCTGGAGTTTTGCATGACATTCCATAGAATGCATATGGTCAGTTTGAATTTCTAGGTTAAGGTAATAATTCTTTAAAAATGAGAAAGTTTAGCTCTTCTTTAACTCCCTGAGGTAACCTTATGTTCCAATATTATTAGGAGGCCTGGTTTTGATAGGAATGCAGTGAGTAAATTTAAACGAGTCATTCGGCATCTGTGCATTTATTTCCCGTTTCTGAAATGGGAACGATACCTCTACTTTTAAAGGTATTAATACCTATCAAAAAGTGCTTGGCGTTACAAATACAGATAACTCTTTTTGCCTCTAAATTCTTCCACTTTATTCCTATAATATATAGGAATATATATTCCTACTGCAGTGGTTTTAGGTTTAAAATATAATTTTAATGATTTTTCCAGTCTAGTTTTACCTCTTTCAAGTTAAATCATCATCATCAGTGACCAGCCATTTACCTCAGGCAAAATAATTTTCCAATAGTGTTTCTAGTTATAAAGGTTCACTTTTACCATTCCTAATTCCCAGGAAGGAATCATCACATAATTAAACAGACAAACATGCATAACATGATCAGGTGAAGCTTAAAGGTGAAAAATCCGCTTTGCTCCAACACATTTTTTTGAGGAACATTCTTCTAAGTTCAAAACCAAACCAGCAAGCACAATGAAAAACAGCACCTGAAAGAATGCCACCTTTACCATGCAAGCCCCCAACCAAAACAAAGCTGGGACATTGTTGCATATTTCTATTCATGCTATTTCCAGGCTACCATGAACATGTCTGTGGTGCACTACATGGCCAGTAGGCAGACGCGGAATCTTCCGAGGCAGCTCCCTGGCTGTTCTGCTGGCCTTTAGCCTGTTTCAGCTAATTAGTGACTCACTAAAATTCAAGGAGTGCTAGGGGAAAAGGATAATTTTGGCATCTTTTCCGCTAGACCTATGTAATCTCTTTCTAGATTCCTAAGGACAACTATCAAGTTCCTAGTCAGCAATGATCATCAGCAACTCAGGAAAGACAAGTTGAATATAATTTTGAAAGAAGCATACTCCAGAAATCACCAGAGTATCACAAAATAGCTAACCAACATTTCATCTCCTCTTTCTGAGGCAGATTATGACACTGCTCTTAGCATATATATGCCTTCCATGTACTTGATCCTTGTAATCTAAGTATGGACTTATTCTAAGTCAAAGGACTTCTTAGTTAATTATCTCTTTCTAGTGATGGATGAGAATCAGACGCCTTGTAATAATGCTGCTATTATTAGCTTGATTGGCTGGCTTTGATACTGTCACAGAAGCATACAGGTTATCTCTAATCTGATTTATCTTGTCCAGAAAATAGATTGACTTCCTTAGAGTAGGAAGGCCTTAGAGCCGAGTCACCTACACACCTCAGCAGGCAGCAATAGGGTCTGCCCTTCAAGTGAGAAATCAAGCTCCAGTAAAGCTGTTCACTCAGCTCTTCCCACAGCTGGCAGGAAGGATGGGAATGGAGAGAGGTGAGTTCAAGTTGAGTAACTTTTTTTTTTTTTCTGTCCCAGAACTAAGCACAGCAACATTTTGTATTTACTTGTGAAACTAAAGGCCAAGTTGAAACATTTTTATTTTTTTTTTTTGAAAGTGCAGTGCCAAATCAAATGGTCTGACCACAATTATCTGTACCTTTTCCCTCCTCCTTCCCCCAAAAAACTACACGGAGTCATATCACACAGACAGTTTCAGTTGACTCAATCACGTATTTTCAGAGGAGGGGAAAATTAAAAAAAAAAAAAGAGTTTCAAAAAAGTTTCATTTGTTCAGTTCAGACATTTCTGATGATACCTATGGCCATGACCTTTCCCGCCCCCCCTCCCCAGATGTTTCACACCACCAGCTTGAAGTGGCTGATCAGTGACAAGGGGCCTAGGCAGGAAACACAAATGCCAGTGTTTTTTGTGTACCGACTCATGTCAGGTGTAGAGCTTTACCTCATCTGACTTGCACTGTGTGGCTTGGGACTACCGCCCGTGCCTTCCTGAAATAAAAGTGCAGGTGAAAGTGAGACAGCCACCTTTCAGGTAAAACTAAGGGAGTCACAGTGGACTGGTGCCAGAGTTAGGTGTAATCCCCCAACAAAAGGGACTGAATCAGTGAGTTAATTTCAGCAACCACATTACAGCAACAGCCTGGGCAGCTTTTCCTACCATCTGTATTTTGAATGCTGACTTCCCCATCGTTACCTATACTTTCATCACCTCAAGACTGAGGTTGTTAACAGCACATCCCAGATGGGACTCCATCTGAGGATCGTCAAATGACTAAAGCAGTGTTAGATACCTCACTGCCATGTGCTGGTGTCAGTGCTCAAGTAACAGCTCTGACTGCACTCAACTAGCAGCTAAAGTTGCAGGTGCTGATCAAGATCTGTACTGCCTTAGATGGCTAAAGCCCATCCTTCAAAAGAAATACTTTTGGTCCATCTGTCATGTTCCTATGGCTCTGGTGAGCCAAGACGAGCAAGCTGAATGCTTCTTCCACACTCACACATGTGCCTGCCCATGTGGACTGGAAATCCTTCAGAACTGGCCTCTTGACCTAGGGAATTCCTGGCTGAACTGCAGAAGACAACAATATATTAAGGCTTCAGAGAAAGGAAGTTTGCATTTTCCAGATAAGAGGAAGGTAGAAGGGAGTTTCTTTAAGTGCTTGCTGGTTGAATTCTTATTGAAGTGATTACTGCCATGGTGCTGAGACTTTATTGTATTATTAATGATTTCTCAGAGCTCCACACAGGTGTTTCATTTTAAAGCTAAAATAAACATGAGTGCCTTAAACTATGTCTACTGCTTACATCCAATTTAGATGCATGCTAACAGATTCTTTTTGGGGTTTTATCAAAATATAAAATTCCTGGTAACCCAGATTTGATATTTTATGCAGAACTATTTCAAGAAAATCTTGCAGTGATACATCTGATTCATCTGCTCCCTTCCCAGTAAATACCAAGCCCTTTTTATAAATAGAGACATTTTGGATAGAAGGCTGAGGAGCTACAGTGCAACAGTGCCATCCCCTGTCTGCAAAAATCATTGTCTGTCTCTCTCAGAAAAGCCAAGGACTAAAAAATGCTCTACCAGTGCCTGCTGTATCTAGATGGAAGGCTACCAGAGAACAGCAACATGAGTGCCATGTACACTGCATCATAGTAATGCTGCTGGGGAATTTCACTGTACAACCTAAGTTCTGAAAAAAAGTTTCTTTCTAGTTAGCACCATCAACTTTGTATCAAAGCATATTGCAAGAGATTGCACAAATTTGACATTTAAACTCAGTTTTCAGGACATCATCCAGCACACAGTCTGGGGAATGGAAAGCAATTTGCATGTTTTGTAGTAAGCAGAAAGGATGAAATTCCCACACAATTCTAGACAACTCCGAAGAAAATCTGTTCATCTGTACTACTGCTTTGCATGTCCACTCCTGTTTCTACTGGAAGCAAGGAGCACGTATTAAATATCCAAGCACCATACCAGCTATAACACCTCTCAGCATATGTAGTTTAAAGCAGATTAGAATGGAACACTGCAACACAAACCAGAAGTCTGAAGAAATTTAGGAGTAAGCAGTCAGAGGCATGCCAAAGGTATTTCTCCCCAGAATTTTGGATGCTGTTGCATACCCAATTAGTATTTTTCATTTACAGGACTCCCAGAAGGACTTCCATGGGTTAAGGGCACAGACAGGACACATTTGCTCTGACCCCTTCTTTTTTTGTCTATTTTAGAAGCTAACTTTCATCCTTTCTGTGGTAATAGAACAAGAAGAAACTGAAATTAAGCAACAAGCTGACCACGAAATTAGTTATGTAGTTTCCAGTTCCCTGCACTTGGCAGTAGAAATTCATGCTGATCATTCTTTGCTAGAGTCGGGAACAACATAAATACCATCTACAGGTGTCGTCTTCTCTGAAGATTAAAAAATAAAATTAAAATAAAGACTATCCAGTGCTGGTATCCATGTTTGCAAGGAAAAAAACATGAAACAAACAAAAAACCCATGCCAAAATACCCATGCCACACAACTAGTATATTGCACTATAAGTGCTGATTTCCTAAATGTATCTCGATTAAGTGCAAGTAGAACCAGAGTCATTTGCCTAACCTCCTCCAATCTTCTCTTCTTTCAGTAATAATACTAAATCAGTGCTGCAAACCAAGAGCAAACCTACCTTCTAAAGAGAGTAAAGTCTTTTACCTCTTACATGCTACCGATCCACTAGTACAGGCTACTTTAAGGGATTGTTAAATCTTAGATCTCAGAGGCCGATTACCCTGTTCCGATCAACAGCGTTCAAAACCACCCTTAAAGTAGCTGCAAGTCTGTTTCGCTGTGGTTTATGTATCACCTTTATTTTGGTCACTTCCACTGAACAAGTACAGGAAACTACAGCCTTTTAAATCACTGGAGTCTTAAGTATTGCCTCTTTCAATTAGTCTCTTGGGAAACTGCTGCTGCAACGTAACGGCAGATTTTGCAGTTCTTACACAGCTTGCCCTGTAATTCCCTTGCTTCATTAGGAACAAGTGAAATGTCAATGACCTGCTTCTCCCTTGGCTTTTCTACACCCATACTGCCCCTTCTTGAGCAGGCCAGTGATGGGACTTCACTGGGGCCTGGTTATCCCTGCCAAGTCAGGGATGTCCTTTCCATGTTTCTTCAGGGCAAGAGGAGAAAAGCACACCAGGAAAAGCAGAAAAGAAACTTTACTCTTCTTTACTGCTGTCCCTAGAATACTTCCAAGAAACCTCAGCTTTCTTCTTTGTGGTTATGAGTCCTTGTAGTAAAATGATCTTCTAGATAACTAACCAGCATGCCAAGTTCGACTCACTGTTAACACCATCTGCAGCTGATATCAGCTCAAAAGTTGTAATGCAACCCCATGGGGGATGAGATAAAAACGACAGACACATTGCCTGAAATATTTTATTTCTTATTTTCATAACCCTGAAATATTTTATTCAAATCCTATCTATATTAGAGGCAGCATCTGATAGCTAGCTAATACCTGAGCTTGCACTAAGCAAGTCAGCTTCCACTTTGTTGTGAACAAGTTCTTATGATCAAAAGTAATAGCTAGAGCCATTCCACAAAAGCAGTCATGGGTGGGGAGACAAAACAAACCAAAATCTAACCTCTAGAGTTATCAATTGCTAGTCAACTCATAACAGTTAACTTTGCCTTACAGATAACAGGTCATCTCTTCCTTTTGTGAAGGCTGATGTGATTTCTTCCTGCTCAAACATTTTGCAATTACCTTAACTATCTTTAGCTAACAAATGATTTTAAATTGCTATAAAAGCTCACAGTAGCAAGTGGGTTTGTGGAAAGTCTCAAACTAGCAAGAACTTAAGATCAACCTACCCAAATAAGCAGAAACCAATGACCACTCATACACAATTAAGAAAACTACAGACAAACTAATACGACTGAGAATTAGCTATGCCACCTATCCCAAAGAGGCAGGTTAATCAGTTATAATTTAATGAGGAAATACTGCTACAGGAGTTACCAAGTGGTGCTGTTAAAAATGCTCATTTTACTAGAGAAATTACATCTATGCTTTGAAAAGATACTGTCTTGTTAAGCTCCCTTTCTCTTTTACATATTATCTTGGAAAAGGGTTATGCTAAGAAGAAGTAGTCCTAGAATTTCTACCAAATTTCCTGAGAGGTTTCTTGATGGCATGATTCTGAGTGCTCCTACTCCTAGACTGAATTTATAGGAAGTCTTGTTTACTTTATACTAAGAAAATACACAGAATTTGCCTCTCACATACAGAAAATTGACTTAGGGAGACAAAGCTACAGAATAGAACTGAGGAACAAGATGAAGCCCAAGCTGTGTCCTGGACCCAAGAAACAGCAAACTATTTCCACCATGTTAACAGAATCACCTGGTTAGTTTGGAGACTTTCTTCTTCATGTTGCGTTCCTTCATAGAATGTGTATACTTGGTGGTTAATACACAAAAGAGAGACCATTTCTTGATATATGGAATAAGAATTTTTTCCCCTTACAGAAGGCCTTTACTGTTTCAGTTCTGACTACAAGCAGCCTGCTAATCATCATCTTCATTGAAGTAAACACAAAATTGAGGCATATATAGAACTACAACTTTTCCTTAGTTCAATACTGTGAGTGCGACTAAAAAAATATTACCCTAGAAGCTGGCAAAGGCATTTATCTCTGGACAGTTAGGATACATTGAAACAATTTTTTCCAAAGCAACCGATTTTCCTTCTAATCCCTAGAAGTAGAACTTCAAACAATTGGAGTGGTATAAAAGTGACATTTGGATCCAGGACCATGGAAATTCTTCTTTGGTATCTTCCATGGTTAATTTAATGCACATCACTAAAAAAAATAATAATCCTAAAGAATTCCACCACCTTAGCAAACTAGAGAAATGTTTCAGTATAGAAAGGTTAAATACAGAACCTCTTCCAGCAGATGCCCTGTTATATATTCATTACTGCTATTTGAAAAGTGAAGAAAAGTGTTTCCTAAAGAAACATTCATATGAATTTTATATCAGCAATTTATTTCTACACTCTGATGATTCCAGGTAGAACACTTATTTTTGTGCTGGTTAGAATAAGGTCTACTTTAAGCCGGTTCTCAAACATCACTGTTTCCTTCAAAGTTAAAGTAATCTTGCAGGCAGAGAACTTAGCCTTCAAAAGATGTCAAGATATAGCCAGCAAGAAGGCAAAGTAAAATATCCTATGAGTATGGTATGTGCCTCTGTTTAAACTTTAAAATACTGATATCATGCTAGGAGCCACAGATTCTGTTCCAGAAAACAGAAAATAATGAGTTCTCACCCCGGAATCTACTGGAAGCATTAAATAAATACATAAAAAAAGAACGAAATGCCTGTTCTCTGCTGCCAGTAAGTTTCTAAAAAGAATTTCTAAAAGCATATCACAAAATAAACCATTCCAGATCCAATTTGCAAACACCAACCCCCTCACAGCAGTCATATTGCTCCCATGTAAAGTGCCATAGGATCTTTCAAAGCTTCATATGAAAGGCCAAGGATTTAACCGCACATTCACTAGACATGAACGTACAATATAAAAAAGGTAGAAGGGAAAACGTAACCCTCCCTACTTGGCATACAAAGCCTTTTGTTGACCTGTAATTTCACAAGATTTCAAGTCTGCTATCTGTTGGCCCCAACTGGAAAGAGTAACAGATCCTGAAAAACATCATGTTTGCAAGAACCCCCATTTTTATATCATTAAAGATATTAGGACATTACATTTGTGCCTGCACTCTCTCAGCCAGGGTTCTAAGCACGGCCTTTCTGCCTTGGCCAGTGGCACTGTCATTGCCCGCCTTATGCCAACAACAGGAGTCTGGGGCTGCTTCAGATTTAGGAAACTTCAGATCAGCCTAAAAACCCTCTGGACTGGAGGGAAAGGTTTTTTTGGGTTTGTGGGGTGCTTTTTGGTTTGGTGGGGTTTTTTGATTTTTTTTTTTTGTTTGTGGATTTTGTTTGTTTGTTCGGGGGTTTTTTTGTTTGTTTTTTGGGTTTTGGGTTTTTTTTTTTTTGTAATTACATTTTAAATTTGATTACAACTAGGCAAGGGAGCAAAGATGAGTAAAAGCAAGTCATTTATTTCCTAAGATTTTGTTTAGATCTTTTTAAACCCTACACAACTCCTTGTCTTGTTACATGCAGTCTCCCCCTCCTGCTCAGTACTAGCAGTTAATTAACATACTTCACAGTTTGCTGCTTGCACTTCTCAGCAAGTCATGGTTTTGCTTTAAACCTCTGCTGACTCACCTCTCTGCAACCTCTCTTTCATACCAACAGCAGCTCTCTTCTTTCTAGTTAACCTCATTTAGGCCAATTTCAACATAGCTACATGCTCAGACATTAAGAAGTCAGACTGCTAAGCAGATCCAAACAACAGGTGTCATTAAAGCCAGACCTGTATTAATGCCTCCAGCAATAACTGCTTCAGAAAACAGTAGGTCATCTTCATTTTTATGTTATGCCAAACCAAAATTTCAGCTCACTACTTCACTGATTTTTAAAAGAACAAAAGATCTATAGACAACAAACACAACACTCAACCATAAGACTTAATTTCCAAGTGATCAGTGGGAAGTGAGAACAACAGTTTCCATAGAGAAAAGTTGTTAGGAACACGTCCTTCACAAAATCTTTTCTAGCAGGTCAATTTTAAGAGCAAAGTCTAGTGAGAGCCTTCTGCAGGAACAACTGTTGTCCTACCTTCTACCTGATAATAAGTAACTTCAGATGGCTGTAAAAGAGCCTAAGGGTCCAATATTGAAGATCCCCAAATCTTGAAAATAAAAAAGGTTGCTCTCTTCTTGCCTGAAAACATCCAAGCCACAAATGGAACACAATAACCTAGCCAGAGCTGGGGGTTGTCACTTTCCCAGGAGTGCAAACATCCTAGGCTTCTGACTACACTGGAGCAGCAGGGGTAATTAAGTACCATGGTATCACTGGTATCATTCCATACTTTCAGACCCCTGTATGGTCTGTAAAATAAAGTCAAAGCCACTAAACTTTACAAAAGAGATGGTGTGGAAATATTGACCAAGTGGTGATGCTCACTAGTGCATACCCAGCCTTTAAAAGAAGTAAACATCACAAATGTATGAATTTCTATGTTCAGGTCATATAAAAAAGTCCAGATACATATAATTGCTAATGAAAGTCCCGCACAGATGAAGGGGAGAAGAATCCCAGCACTAGCCAAACCACAAAAGCTACCATCCCTCTCCACCCTAAAGGAAAGCATATCCCATAAGCTCTGTAACCTAGAATGTTGATTTTAATACTACACTCAAGGATAATGAATAGCATAAAGCACTTAAATACCCTTTAAGGCCTTCATGTGTGACACCATAAAGTGTGGTACATAGTGTTGTAGAGATACTGTTTTCCTTCCATTTTAAACAAAATTAATCCCAAGTTTCTCTTCAGAAGCTCTCAATGCAATTATCAATCACGCTCACATGCACATCAGTTTCAAAGCTGTCATTACACTTTCAAGTATTGATCTACCACTTCATATAACCTACTCTGGCATTTAGCTCAATTTTCAATCCTTGTGGTGTCTCCTGGAAATTGAGTGAAGAATATCTCTTTCCTATGACTTTAGAGCACACAACGTAGGATCCAATATTTAAACTCTCATGGTAATAAAAACAAAAGCCCTCTTAAGCATTCTTTGTGTTGGTAGAGCCACCTTCAGAATCCTGAGCATAACTGCAGATGACAACTGCAACTGTTATTTTTCTCTCAAACCACACTATGAACAAAGATGGAGTCGCTCCATGTCCTCCATTCACCTATCTTCTCTGTAGTTCTCCAGAACACATTAGCATACAGTTTAAGTATTGATTCGACAAGGAGGGGAAAAAAAAACAAACACAAACCACAAAACCAAACCCATCGTACAACAAAACAACCCAGAAAACAAGGCAATGAACAGTGTTTCCTTCTCTTCAAATCCTCAGAAAGAACAGTCCCAAAGAAACTAAACTCAGGAATGTTCCATCATACCAAAAATCCCCACAAAAGTCTTCTTGCCAAGCTGTGAACATCGATCCATAATACACTCCTCAAAGAAGCTCCTGAAGGTCAGTGGTGAATGGAGAAACAAGGACCCTTGAGAAAGAAGGCATTCAAACAGAAAGCAGAAGATTAATTTGACTGAAAGTGTTATGAAGTAATTCAGAATCTCTCCTCCCTACCTGCTCTCCCAAAATATAAGAGATGATGTCACAATGACCAACTTTAAAATTAAAAGCATGTCAGGCTTTGTGATATTATGACTGATTCCCAAACTCTCCTCAACTCAAAATCCTTCCTGTGCCACAGAATCATAGAATATCAGGTTGGAATGGACCTCAAGGATCATCTGGTACAAACTTCCTTGGCAAAAGGTGGCCTTTAAGGCCACACTTAGCAAGGCACTTACACATCTGTTTAAATTAATATGCATGGAGAAAAAAGCAGTTGTCAGCATCAAACATACTATTTGTGAATCTGTCAGAGTGATCCTCTTGACACCAGTTTTTTTGGCTTAGGAACATGAATCTCAAGAAATAGGAGGGAATGTCTGTTTCCTAAGCAGTCTGAAACAAGAGATTAGATACAATGAGTCACAAAACACACTTACTCTTTTTTTCCAGACAACCTTAACTCAAAATAGTCTATCTGTACCAAAAGATTCAATACGTGCTTGTGTTGTCTTCTAAGACCAGACAAACATGTTGTGATTGGATCTTTACCAGAAGTTGATAGGTATTAGAATTTGACTTCTTCAGAAGACACAAAATAAATTGTCAGGGTACACTGCAGAACCAAAATTTAACAAACAAAAATAATAAAAACAAACAACCCCAAATTTACCTACAGGCAACCTGAATACTCATAGGTGGTTTTCTACTCCATGGGAAGAAAAAAAAAAAGTAGAAATGGTACATCAATACTGGCACATAGATGGTCATTTCCATGCAACTTATGTTATGCTTCAATTATGATACCAACAAATGTTCACATCTGAACAACCTCACCCCTGCTGAAAGCACTGTTAAATGCTTCTTGCATATCTGCAGCATTTAGCCTGTCACTTAAGAAACTGCCTTTGCTAAGGAGCTTTAGATCTATGCAGAAGTTCTGATAATCAAGTTATTGAAATTGAGCACTCTTTTCTACCAGTAAATGCAAAAAGACAACTGAGTTTCCAAGCAACGATTCTGCTACTGAGACTCACAGATGCTAGAGCAGGAGGGAAGAGAAATTGCAAGATTCAACAGATGGTAACAGAAAGCCCCTACTTAACCAGCTATAAACTGTATTTTTTTCTGTAAAAGGTAAAGCAGAACTGAAGCTCTGTTTCGTATATCGTCCAAGAATCTGTTTGGGGTTTGCTTGTCGGTTTATTTTTTAGTTTTGGGAGCTGTGCTTAAGTGCACTGCAGAGGTGCTAGACTGACATGCCCCCAAACCAATGTCTTTTCAATTTGTGGGACAGCCTTCATCTGGACAGAAGTAACACTAACTCCAAAGTACCAAAGGAACACAGCTAAAAGGGATGGGGTACTCCAGCATCCAAATCAAGCTTTTGTAGTGTACTCATGGGCTGTCTGGCAATATCCCTGAGATGCAGCTCTCTGTAAGGTCTTTTAAAGTCTTCTGTTCCACTAGATCTGCCAACAATGCACAACTAATCACTCGGCTGCTCCATCCTCCTGTTTCTGTGAGGCTACAGGCTTTCTCCAGCAGAAGCAGCTATTCTTCTCAGTCTCCAAGGTTATCTACAGCTCCTGTGTGAAACACCCCAATGCTAGCAATCTTCCTGTGTGTTCCACGTTTGACCCAGGCACTGTGCACAACTGCACCTCCTTAGGCAGCCTGCAACCCTCTTTCATACTGAGCATGCTCTTCAATAAACTCCCACTCTCTCTAGCACTTTTCAAGCAGAAAGCCTGATCTGAAAGAGCATCCTTCTCTGACTTTTCAAAGTGTTTCAGGTATGGCTCTGTTAAGTCCCTATTTTGCATACTTTCTGCCATTTGCATCTAAAATATGTCCCTGTTTACTTGGGGACACATAGCCAGGAATACAGGCTCTCCATTCTTCAGCCCTAGCCTAGTCATGGGCTAGGGAAGTGGATGGAAATCTAAGGTAATATTACAAAGGCTGCTTTTACTTTAATTCTAAAAGGAACGCAGAGAGTTTCCTCTGTCCAATAGGTTGAAAAACGAAAGAGGATGTACAGTCAGAAGAGAGAGAGTGCTTTAGAACATACTCCATCTGTACAGCTTTGAAAGGTTGATAAGCACTGTATACTTTCACAGTCCCCTAGGGACGGGGCGGGAAGAGAGGTACCCCTCCTCCTCAAACATATTCCCTTCTCCAAAGGGATAAAATTCATCTTAAGCAAGTGACTGAAATCAAGAATAGGTTGTTGATCATGTGGGCCAACATACCAGAGAATACTCAATCTAGTCTTCACAGTCTCTCAGCCACCTAGAGTGAATATTGCTAAGTGGAGTTTTGCTATGAGAAGGCAATAATTGTCTATTATCTATCATACAATGCTGATTACTTTTTTAACCAAAAGGCAGTTTCTCATTTCTATGTAGTAGAGTTTAGCATATTCCTATTAACATTAGAGCAACCGCTGCTGATATGAATGATCTCCCAAACACAGGGCTTTTGCAGTAGGGTGGATATAGCATATGCTCACTTTCTACAGAGTAGATACTGAAGAAAGAAAAAAAAAAAGAGAGAGAAAAAAAATCAGTTACAAACACTGCATTCCCTTATTTCAAATGAGAGGTAAAAGACATATACCAGTATCTCTTAAAAATCTCCTTCTCCCTTCCCATTTTACACTTTCTCTGCACTTTTTGAATGAAACCAGAACTGGAAGTTGAAACAGAGCTGAAGAGGTATGCAAAGGACCTTAAGTCAGACCTCCCAACAGGAACTACGCAGGCACAAAGATACAGTCTGTACCTCTGAGAATTACAGCTTTGGACCTCATTTTTGCCTCATATCTATGCTGACTCATCCTCAAAAATCAATAGGAGAACACAATGTAGAGACTAAGATAAGCCTACAAAATATTCACAGTAAATAAGGTGGGACTAATGTTCATTTTCCCTTAGTTTTCTTCTCTACACTCCCACCTTTTCCTGTTTTAGAGAGGAAGAAAACATTGATGGGATGAAACAATTGTTAACCCTCTCCATGTCTTAGCTTTTCTCCATTTGGAATAAAAGAAGCGGTGTTATTTTAAACCAGACTAAAAAGTGGTGGGAAAGACAGCGCGTACCATAACTCTGGTCATAGCACAGCAAACTAAACAGGATTTGAATTCTCTGCCTTTGAAATATGAAGTAACTATAAATCCCACTAGCAGAAGGCCATTTGCTGACAGAGATTGTAGATAGCAGGTGTTAAATTACCTACTGTCCGTTGCCTCATGAACACAAATGTATTGAGAATTACCTTCCAAAAAATAATAATGCAATAAAAGAACAGAGTTCAAACTGACTCATTGGGAATGACATAAACTAGCCAAGACAGTGTTTCACAGATCGTAGCTGTTTCCAAACAGACTGACTAAAGGATGTTTGCCCAGCATGTCTTTCACATTACATTAACCTACAACTAATATGAGGCTCATTTTCACAAACTCCATATTTAAATAAGCGGGGGGTGGGGTGGGGGTGTGTGAAAGAATGAAAATCAGAGGATCTCCTGCAAATGAACAGGTAATACCTGTTTATTATTCTTGGTGTGCAATTACAGAGGAAATGGGATCCCAAGTCTGGTCCCAGTGCATACACACAAAAATCCGTTATTTGCTAAATCCACCTTTACAAATAGGGAGAAAAACAGTATATCAAATATATCTACAATGTATTTGTCACCATGGGGCAACTATTTATTTTTTTTTTTCTAAATTATTAATATTGATATAATCCACCCTTCAGGTTCTCGCTCATTCTGGTAACGTAGCCCACAGTACCACCCTAATCAGAACAACATATATGATGTTTAAACCAGATAATCGTATGGATAAGCTCTCATTCCCACTTGTGCTGCAGCTAAGTGGGTATAAAATGTAATGCTCAGGTATAACCCATCACAGAAAAAGCTACATCTGAAGAGTGACAATACAAGGACATTTGTTGTGGGTTGGCATTGTTTATTTTTGAAAGGAATAGGGGAAGAAGAGAAGGCAATTGTAGAAAGCCGCTCATTTTTTAAACACATGCAGGTTATTCCTGCAATGCCCTTCAATAAGAGGTCACAAATAAGAACCTCTTTTCTAGGAAGCAGGCAGTGCCTGATATCTCCTTGGTTACATTGCACAGTGCCTCTCATTACTGTTTCAGCACATCTTAACTTCTTGTCCCTTCAGAGATATAGGAATCTTTACTGAAACCAGTCACACATTTCTGCAATATCATTTTTTAATCTTGCATCCAATAAATATTTTTTTTTGTTAGTGCCACTGGCCAAGTAGCATTTGATAAACCATGAATACTGCAGCACAGTTTTCTCATCAATCAAACCATATAAAAGGCCAATCCAGCAATTTAATCTCCTTTTGCTGCAAGTTGTCTAAACACAGTGCTTTTTAACAAGACAGTTTTGTTCTAAGAGTACACACTCCATCCAAGTCTTGTCATTAAATTGAAAAATTACATGCATGATTCCCAGTCCCTGGGAAACACGAAGCTATCTTACAACTATTCTTTAGAACCAAATTTCTTTTAAACAGAGTTGGAATGATCACTAACACAATAGCTGTCAAAGCAGAAAAATAAAATTTAAGATCTATCAAATTATTTCTTAAATGGTTTCTCTTCTCTTAAAGGTTTTTTGTTTGTTTATTGGTTTTGGGTTTTGAGACATGTTCAGATTCTTATTGTAAATTTAAACAGAGGTCAAATAACTCAAAACTAATTACTTGGTCACACCTATTACAAGAGTATCATGTTTTAAAAACAAAAACAAACATACAAAAAAGCATGCTTTTTTTTCCCCTCCACTTTCCTTAAGCAGAAGAGAACTCCAGGTTTTGGAACCACATATAAATTATTTTTATGCACACAGATTCAATAGTTTGTCCAATGTCTTTCAGCGATCACAGCATTTACTACCAACACTGGGCTTCTCATTCAAACACAGCATGGCAATCTGTGTGCATGTGTCTCAGGTCTGCCCTGCAGGACAAGATGCACCTAGGTCTAGAGCAGGAAAGTCAGCCCAGAGCAGACAGCAAAGAAGTCCATTACAGGAACCTGAGGCAACCTTCTAACAGGAGCAGAAGGGGCAAAGACTCAGCTTAACTCATTCTAAAATGGAGTCTCAATTTGTTGCAAGGACTGTATTACACAGCTCCTTAAATTTCACAGCCCCTTCAGTCCCACAGTCCAAAAAGATATCACAAACTTACTAGGACTTCAGATCAAGTTTTGTAAACCAACTTCAGTTTTTCATTCTGTCTAAAGCTAAAGTTGATGTTCAGTGCAGTGTCATCACCCTCTTGGAAAAGATGACTAATAATCAGCAAAAGACCACTGAAAAGTAGCAATGAGTTCTGCTAGATTCAAACTACGGATCTACTGTGGAAGCAAACATCTCTATTTTACTAATCCTTCAAGCAACGCATTGTGCCTATTCCCTTATCTTCTATCCTCTCCAGTAAAGAGAAGTTAGGCAAGAACCAACTGAAATTTTGCTCCTGGTGACGTGCGGAAAAGAGACTCCA
>VWZZ01005685.1:1459-16545 GCA_013399095.1 Psophia crepitans
GGTTGGAAGGGACCTCAAAAGATCATCTAGTCCAACCCCCCTGCCAAGGCAGGGCCACCTAGAGCACATCACTCAGGAACGTGTCCAGTTGGGTTTTGAATGTCTCCAGAGAAGGAGACTCCACAACCTCTCTGGGCAGCCTGTGCCAGTGCTCTGTCACCCTCACAGTGAAAAAGTTTTTCCTTATATTAACCCGGAACCTCCTATGCTCCAGCTTGGACCCGTTGCCCCTTGTCCCATCGCTTGATGAGACTGAGAAGAGCCTGGCTCCATCTTCCCGACACTCACCCTTAACATATTTATAAACATTGATGAGGTCACCCCTCAGCCTCCTCTTCTCCAAGCTAAAGAGACCCAGCTCCCTCAGCCTTTCCTCATAAGGGAGATGTTCCACTCCCCTGATCACCTTTGTGTCATGGGGCTCATTAAAGTTTCATGAAATCAGAGGCTGGGTAGAAAAGACAAATTCAAATTACTTTCTCAATTGCTTATTAGGCACGCAGGACCCAGCTGCTAGCGCTGCGTGACCAGGGCATTTTTTGGCAATAGCCAACCCAGCCACAGAGACTCTTGGTGAACACGGGGGTGGGCAAGAGCCCTGCTTTGGGTAGGGCCAGGTCCTGTCACACATTGGCTCCAGGATCGCACACGAGAAACGGCAGAGCTGCAGCGCACAGTTTTTGGGCCTTCATGTAAAGGCAAGAGCTGGGCAACCGTCACAGCACCCCGTCAGATACTTCCACTTGCTAAGGAACAAAAAAAAGCAGGAGTTCAGGTTTGGACACATGCTCTGTGTGAGCTTCATCTTCGGGAGCAAGCTCCTGGGACAAGCAGGAGACAGCTTATGCTGAGCTTCAGGTTATTAAAAAATAGTAATTAAATAAATGGAATGGGCTAAGTCTTGGCTAAGGCCCATTTCTAGATGTTATGAAATGTCTGTAAATCCCTTCCAAAACAACATCAAAAATATTCCAAAGGGTGGGGCTGTGGCTGTTTCGCCAAACAGATCAAAAGAGAGTTGTCTTCTCCAGCACTCTGGCTCAGGACAGGTGTTTGAATTTGCAAACTTTCTTGACAGATGAACAACGTACAAACAACTTCAGGAAGCCTGTGTTCCAGCATCCCCCAGCCTTCCTTTGCTTCCCCAGCTGCAGCTCACCACCACTGCACCCTGACCCTCACCCCAGCTTGTATCAGCACCCTCTCTTTCATCTGAGATCATGAGACAGCTGACCACACTTTGGATTTAGTTTTAATAGGTGTGTTGACAAGTGACAGCTCTCATGTTCAGCAGTTAAGGAGGACATGTGCCGTCACTCCATCATGTCATGGTGCTTTACGTGTGGTAAAATGATGCAAGGAGACTGCTTGAGGGCAGGAAGGCTCTGCAGAGGGATCTGGACAGGCTAGATCCATGGGCTGAGGCCAACTGTAGGAGGCTTAACAAGGCCACGGGCCGGGTCCTGCACTTGGGTCACAACAACCCCAGGCAGCGCTACAGGCTGGGGGCGGGGTGGCTGGAGAGCTGCCTGGAGGAAAAGGACCTGGAGGTGCTGGTTGACAGCCAGATGAACATGAGCCGGCAGTGTGCCCAGGTGGCCGAGAAGGCCAACGGCATCCTGGCCTGTATCAGGAATGGTGTGGCCAGCAGGACCTGGGAAGCGATTGTCCCCCTGTACTCAGCCCNGTACAAGAGGAAATGGCCTCAAATTGCTCCACTGGAGGTTTAGACTGGATTTGAGGAAAAATGTCTTCACGGAAAGGGTTATCAGTCATTGGAACAGGCTCCCCAGGGAAGTGTTGGAGTCACCATCCCTGGTGGTATTTAAAAGACACGCAGATGTGGTGCTTAGGGACATGGTTTAGTGGTGGACTTGGCAGTGCTAGGTTAACAGCTGGCCTTGATGATCTTAAAGGTCTTTTCCAGCCTAAACAATTCTGTGATTCTATGACTATGCAGGGCTCAGTTCCAAGCAAGGGAAGGAAAAAAAAAGAAAAGAAAAAAAAAAAGAGCAGCATGAAGTAGAGCGAGAAAGAAAGACACAGGAGAAAGTGGAGGATTATTCTGCACGTAAGGAGCAACACTGACCCAACAAGGGCTGGGGCTGAGGTGAGAGGCACAGTGAAGCAAGAGGAACTGAAGAGGCAGCACCCCTTAAAGAAGTGACGTAGCACCTTGAAACCAGGAGGAGACAGTACGGCAGTGAAGGTAACTTAGGGATTTCTGAATATTACAGGATTTTCAGGGGTGTTATTTAACCCTTAGTGACTGCAGAAGTAGCTGCAGCTTGCACAGAGACACAAGGTTGAGAGGGAGCAGAAGAGCACGCTAGCAGCACAGCCAGGCAGGGGCTTAACCTCCACCTCCCGCCACTGCAGCCGTACAGGCAGCGGGGCACAGCGCTGCAAGCTGCCGGAGGGGCACGAGGGGCAGAAATAAACAGCATCTTAAAAATGACCAATGGTCTCAAAGAAGGTCTTCTACCTTTATGTGGATTCCAAAGGCAGCAAGGTCTCCACGCAGACTGTCACAAGCCTCCAGGAGGGGTTTTCTCTCCTGCAGTAACTGCCGCCTCTTTTCCTTCTGTGCTTCGGTTGCCGCAGCACCCTCCCCGGGCACAGCTTCTGCTGCTGCTTCCGGCAGAGCGAGCGCGTAATGACGGACCTTCGTGCGGAACCTTACAAGCTCGTCAATGACGTTAGAGAGCACGGCCGAGTTGCCTCCTCCCACAGCCACCTAGAAATCAAACAGGTTGCTTTACAAACATCTGAGAACCATTTATTTAAAAAAAAAATAAATAAGAAATTGAGCCCCAGCTCCGCGGCATACACTGAGGCCTCATCCTGTCTCCTGGTTGTGCGCCTTCCGTTGTGTCGGTAGGATTAACGCACCGCAGTCTCACTAATGCTGCACAGGAGCTGCAGTACAGGCACACTTGCCAGTAGTTCAGTGTATTCCTACACAGGACAGCGTCTGTTGTGGAGCAGAGGGTTCTCATGCGAGCATAACGCGCTGCATAACCCAGCTGTGGGTTGTCACGTTGTCACAGGAAGCCTCCCAGACGCCAGGAGTGTGCATAAATTAAAAAGGGATTAGACAAGCGAATGGAAGAAAGGCCTGGCAGCAGCCCCCCCCCACAGCAAGGGAAGCCCAGCTGCCAGCTCAGCCCCTCGGCTGAAAACATCTGCAGAGCTAGAGAGCGCACTGGCCCCTCGCCCCGTCTTCGAGCTCCAGACCCTCTTCAAGAATCACAAACCAGGAAAATGAGGTATTTTGGCTTAAAGTCTCCAGACTACTCTTATCTCCTCACGCCTCTCTGAATCTGCAGAACTTTTATCTGATCCACCTTATCCAGTTCCAGCCGCCCAACAAGACCTGACGGAGCAGCAGCCACTGCACGTGGCTGCTGCCTGGCCCCCTCCTCCCCTCAGCCAGCTCCAAGCTTCCTCAGCCTCCTCTGGCTTGGCAGAAGTCTTGCTGGTCAACACCATGGGAAGGGAACAACCTCCTAGAGGGTCCCACTCTGACAGCTGCCGGGACAGGAGCTCCCGTGCTAGCAGAAGAGGAAGGCCGCTCCTCGGCGCTGGTGCAGGCAGGCTCGCTCTCGGCAGAGAAACATTCCCTGTTTCTCATTAGAGGCCAACTCCTAAGGGAGAGGAAAAGGACGACCCTGCAACAAGCAAGAAACTGCTGTCGCAGTATTTTTATCACTAAGACACAAGAGGGGGAGCAGACAACGAGCAGTGAGATACAAGGCACGCCAAGGCCGGGGAGAGAAGTCGCTGGCAGCGATGCTCGACTGGGAGCAGAGGAGCAGCTGAGTAATTAAAGCCAGAGGGGACTGTATTTAGTCACCAAACAGCGGGAGGGAAATGAAAGGGAGTAATTTCCGAGGTCACTTGCTGAAGCAAACGAAGAGAAGGAGAAGGTGAGGGGGAAGCTATCGAAGGGTTAGAGTGCGAGATGCTCAATGCTCTCCACAAAACGTAGCAAACACCCCAAGCTTTCAAAACCTGTAAACATCCTAAAGAAGAAGTTTTTGAGACTGAAGAATGTAATAAATCCAAGTGTCAGAAACGCTCTGTTGTAACCAGAGGCAGGGAAAAGAGCAGGATAAGTGCTTAAATACAGAAGGGAGAGAAAGACAAATGGTAAGGGGAACAAAAAACATCTACAGGCACCACTGCTAAAATGTAAACCAAGCACGCACTCGCGACACACAGTCGAGATCCTAAAAGGAGGGGCAGCTTTAGGAGAAGAACCGATCCTATTTCCGTATCAAGCACTGTGTAGCCTCTCAGGGCTGATTTCTAATTTCTTCTTCCACAGTACCAACCAATCCAAAAGGCTTTTAAGAAGTTTTATAGAATCATAGAATCACTAAGGTTGGAAAGGACCTCTGAGATCATCAAGTCCAACCGTCAACCTAACACCACCGTGCCTGCTAGACCATGTCCTGGAGCACCGCATCTATGCGTTTTTTGAAGATCTCCAGGGACGACGACTCAACCACCTCTCTGGGGAGCCTGTTCCAATGCCTCACTAATGTGGAATGTGGAAGTTTGGCCCTTGCCCGCCCCACAGACGATCACCTGTTTGCCCCTGGCTGCACCCGCAACACAGCACCCCTTGGCAGAGCAAAAGCCCTCGGCCTTTGCTTCTCAGCTCTGAACGGGCACCGCGGTGTCCACCCACCAGTGAGACTCCCCGCAGTAAGTGGTAAGGCTGCCTGAGAGAGAAACGTTTCCCCAGACTCCTGTCTGGTTAGCGATGTCTTCTAGGAGTTTCAGATGGATTCATATGACCTGCCTATGGCTGTCCAGGCTCCTTCTCTTGCCAACACCGGGAGAGAAAGACAGGCAGCCTTACTTTATACAGCCACCAGAATAAGACGAACCGTCCCTTAGCGGTGTCTTTCTCTCTCGGCCAACTACTGCGGAAGCACAGGCGGCTACGCTAGAGTGTAAAGCTCATCAGCTGAGATGAACCCCACCCTAAGAGCAAGGCAGACCCACAGGCTATATGCAAACACCCACATGAAGAGGGCCTGAATGCCACTCCCCACAGCCCCTACATGAAACCATCAGCGCAGCGGCAGCCCGGCGAGCCAGCCCTCTCCAGACAGCCCAGGTACCCTGGCCAGCGGTGGTCAGGGACTGCTCCCAGCAAGCTGCGTGCCCCAGGCTACCTGGCTGAGGAGCAAGAAAGGCTGGGCACTGCGCTGCCGTGGCTGGTCTCGAGGTGAGAGCACAATCCCCGCAGCATTTTATTTACTAGCTTGTGGCAGCCCACGGACCCTTCTGATGAAGGTTTTGATTCATTCATTTACTGGAAGCTGAAAGGAAAGAGCAGAGGGACAGAGAAGGGTCTGATGTGCTGCCCCTTCCTTCCTTGCTTGCGCCAACGTCTTCTGCTGCCTCAGAGAAACCAGCACAGCATAAGAAAAACACGTTCAGACACTTGTTTCAGCAAAAATAAAGATACGGCAGGCACCTGCGTACAGACAGCCCAGAATCCGGAGGAATGACTCACACATGTCCGTAAGCTGGATGTCAAAGTGCTTAGCATGTCACTAAAGATTACCACGACAAACCATGAGTTATCAGGATAACACGCAGCCACATCATATCCAATTGCTGTTTTGAAAGAAATTTTGTGGAAAAATCCACAGAGAGGCAAAGAAAATACATTAATTTCTTGCTATACTGCCTGACTTTCAAAGGAGGAAGAAGGTCAGTTACATTTCCTCATCCTCTTCTCCCCCTCCCCCAAAAGACACTTTTGCAGAACAGTTTCTCTAAAGAAAGTTTTCAACTTCTTGGTGTTCAACTCCAGATTTGAGCAGGAGAGGGGCACAGAGCAGCCTGCTAGTCTCCAGCACCCTGTATCCTTCTAAATGCTCCCCCCCTTCCATACATCAGGGTATCACCTTCATATTTATCGCACTCTTCCCAGTGTGGTACTTTGCTTTGGGCTTTTCTCTCCTTTTTCTCTGCCCGCCTCCCCATTCTTACCTTTCCAAGCACCAGAGGATACACATGGTATTTTCAATGATGGGGACCACTCCCCACCCCCCGCTGCCCTCCCCAGTCTCAAGGCAGAGCAGCCCCTTACCCCACACCTCGACTTTCTGCGGAGGAGCTGGACCCCGGCTCCTGCTGTGCAGGGAGGTCACAACCCCAAACATTCGTATGGCTGTGGAAGTCAGCCTGGGTGCAACCACCAGAAAGAAGAGGAAGAGCTGGGAAAAAGCCAGACAACGTAACAGGACCAACTTAAAAAGCCTCCGATGCTAACTTCTTCCTCATTTCATCCCTCAGATTTTCATTTCCACAGCACAGTTGCTGCAGAATGGACACAGGAGTATCTCAGAGAAGATAAAAAGCCTGCTCTGCTTTCTTCTGTTCTACCTGCTCACACGCTCTCCTAAGACGACATCACCGTAGAAAGTGCAAGCGGTGCAGAAAGGTTTACTAAAACCATAAATAACTTTGTTACATCTGACGCTTCATCTGGAAAGCATTCTATAAAACATAATGCTGCCACCATACATTAGTGCACGTAGAAGAGATGTTTCGTACCTGCCTTTCTCCAAAGGACATCCCGAGGGCATTAAAAAAGCCTTCTATATAGGAAATAATGCTTCCGTACACCACAGAGCTTCTAGGAGATCCAGCATCCTGTTTAAAACACACTCAAAAAGAGATTGTCCAGTCAATACGGATTACAGAACTCAGCATCTCTCTGCAGCCCAGGTCCACAAGGGAAAACTATTACTAATTATATAGATCTACCTCCACCATTAACACCTGCCCAGATAGGAACTTCACAGAGATATAAAAGCACCTTGCAACACAAAAGGAAAAGATTTAAGTAAACGGGGGAGGGAAAGAGCTTATTACCAGCTTGCACAGTAAGGAGAAGAGACGTGTGAAGCTGCCACGCATTACATGTGCACAGTAAATTAAACCTAAAAATAGCACTTCTGGGCATGAAAGGGCTGTGTGTATGAAAACAAAATAAAAGAACAAAAATCCTAGCTTCAAGGGCACCTATAAAATAAATGATTAAAAAACCCCAAGCCCTTTTCTGAGTGTCTTATCGATTTAAACAACGTGAAGACTGCTTTGAGATAGCTTATGCCTTTTTGTCATGCCCCAGTAGCACCAGCAACCACCAACAGCAGTGACAGAACAGCAGTTTTAAGAACACATGTATTTATTTCTTTCCTCCACATTTATTTCAAATAATAATAATAAAAAAATCAAGATTAAATGATAGACTGAGAAGCAATTTAAGGGACTAACCCTTGCCTAAAAACAGAGTGACGACACGCACAACCAGATTAGCAGCTGGTACTGGATTTTATCCAACATCTCCATTAGGGCCTGAGACAAACCATAACCTAGAATTTGCGAAGAATCTGAACTGGAAGGAGCTGAATTGGACCGCTGAGGGAAAGAAACAGGAACGTGCCGACTAAGGCAAGAACGGTGAGAAGATTAAAGAGAGGAATGAGTAGTCATGCTTCTGTGAATTTACTCGCAAGTCTTACGGAGAAAAAGTAAGCGCAGAGTCAGTAGGAGGTAACGCTCAGACAGCTGGGCTGCGCCCAGAAAAGCTCCACCACCGCAAGCAGAAATCCGAGTCAGCTGCCCCGCAAATATCCCACCCAATGCTTAGCAAAATGAGTGACAGGAGGAATTCAGGGAAAACAAACAACTGGCAAAACGAGGCATGGCAAAGCTGGCTCAAGTTGGGGATTCGCTCAGCCTCTCGTTCTGTAAAGAAAAGGCTAAGGACAGAATTTAAAGCCGGCACCAAAACAAGACCAGGAGGAGGGAGGATGTCTACACCAGTGAGCCAATTCAGTTCTTACTATATCCTTCACATCTCCCTCAGAGCACAAAAATGGTGGGCACGACGACCAGCGACCCGAGAGCACAGCAACAAGGCTGAGCTGCTCACCTTGAGCGAGAAAGGGAGCTGCTGGTTCAAGGAGAGCCAGAAGTGCTCCAGACTGTATTTATCGCTCAGGTCTGGTCCTCATCAGACGCTTCCTTTGTGTCAGCATCGAGAAATCTTAACGGGGTCTCAATCTGCCAACAGCCATCTGAAGACGGACTCACGCAGACATGCTGAGGCCACAGTTACAATCTGCTGACAGCAGAAGCTGCTCAGTCCCCAAAGCTGAACTCACCACCGTGACACCCCCCACCCCGCCATGCTCCTGGGACTGCCAGCCAACGCTCCCGCAGCAACCGTCACCCCCCATTTCCCAATTTAGGATGATTTCTGTGCATGGGTATTAAGCAAAGAAGCAGGGTAAGAACATAAAACCAGCATAAAATTAGCAGCATGCCACAACGGCTTCACGCCTTTCACAAGCCTTAGGTATAAATAACACAGGGCAGCAGGAAAGCAACGTTCTTTGGACACAACGAGGCACAAAACAACAGACGCGCGCCAATTCCTGCGACACGGTCAGGACAAATGGGCACCATTAAGGTCAACAATTTACGGAGCTTTGTTTCTGCCGGTTTCTTATGTGAACAATAAACTAATCTGTCTGCATTAAACAGTAGGACAGTGGACAGCTGTCATTTTCTGATCTCTGTATCCTAATGGGTTACCTTAGTAACAGCCTTAAGCTGTCTGTTGCCATGGTGAATGAGGTCCATAATTGCTGCAACAGCCCTGGAGGTGTCAAAGTCATCTGCAAACGCAGCCTTCACGGTTACTTTCGTGTTGGCTAGCCTTCAAGAAGAAAAGGTAACGTTTAAAAGATAAGACAAACAAGATGCCAGCAGTACGGTGAATTCATCAGCTATTCAGTCAGAGGGAGTCATCAAAAGGATGCTGTCATCTCCTTCCTAGCTGTCCTGGGATGGGCGATGCTACGCTGATCAGTGAGAATGCATCCTTCAGCTGCGAAGGGCAAAACTTGACTCCTGTCGAAACCCAAAGTGCTACATCCCTTCAATAAACACAGCGTTAATCACAGGAACCAACAACGGCAGATCAAGGCTTGCCTTAATCATTCAGAAACAGATGGAAAATGAGGTTGGTATTAAGTACATTAAGGATTTTGCTAAGTTGTAGGGTTTTTTCCCCCACACTACCAGCATGTTTCTCTTCCAAAGCCACTCCATGCATATCACTCCAGTGCCTGGCACGAGGCTGTCTGGGGGTTGGCCAGGGGTCCTGTTGGCGTGATCTGGCTTTCCCCATTTCCCAGGCGAGCCCAACCCCAGCCCTGGGACTCCACTTGGCTTGGGCGAACCAGAAAGGTCTGGTGGGACCATTCGTGTAACGGCACCAAAAGCCAGCGGGCAGCCAGCACTCCCCACTGCAGGACCAGTGCCACCCACTGCAGCCGCCGTGAGCGGGAGGATGAGGACCGCAGCAGGAATAAATGTGAGCTGCAAACAGCTGCTGGCAGCGAGCTCCTGCACACAGCCAGGTGAACCGGCCTCAACAGCGCTGACCCGCTAGAGCGACTCCAGAGGAGGGCCACGAAGATGGTCAGAGGGCTGGAGCACCTCTCCTACAAGGACAGGCTGAGGGAGTTGAGGTTGTTCAGCCTAGAGAAGAGAAGGCTCTGGGGAGATCTAATCGCAGCCTTCCAGTACCTGAAGGTAATCTGGAGAGGGGCTGTTTACAGAGGCCTGTTGTGACAGGACAAGGGGTAATGGGCTTAAACTGAAAGAGGGGGGATTTAGATTGGGCATTAGGAAGAAACTCTTCCCTGTGAGGGTGGTGAGGCACTGGCACAGGTTGCCCAGAGAAGCTGTGGCTGCCCCATCCCTGGCAGTGCTCAAGGCCAGGTTGGATGGGGCTTTGGGCAGCCTGGTCTAGTGTTGGGTGTCCCTGCCCATGGCAGGGGGGTTGGAACTAGATGGTCTTTGAGATCCCTTCCAGCGCAAACCATTCTGTGATTCTATGACCCAAGGATGCCGTTTCACAATGAAGCTCAGGTAGGAGGGTTACCTGGGGGACCTCACGCTATCCTAGAACCTCTCGGGCTCTCCTCAACACAGCTGCTTTCCGAGTGGTTCTGCCTGGAACGCCTGCCTGCCCTCACAGAGCAGGCGGTTGCTGCCCTAAGTCATTCCTCCCAACACTCCTCCCTGCAAGCTTTTCCCTCTCTGCTGAATATCTACCGCTTTCCTAATTAAGGGCTCCGTTTCATTTTGGTTGTTTTCACTTCTAGTGATATACAGTTGTGCCCTCCCACATGTCCCCCACTGACAATCCAGTTCAACTTGCCCACATGCCTTGCGTCTCTCAGCCTTATCTCTCACCAACAGGTCTCCTGCAGCCTCCTGCTGAAGGACTTGCTTTTACCAAACACCACAACTAGTTAATTCAACTCCACTTCCCTGTAACGCTGCTCCAGTGCCCTTTGCGAGCCTTAGTGGGTGCAGTCATGAGCTCCACAACACAAGGAAAGCACCTCTCTTCTGCGGCACGGGCCGTTTCCACTCTGATCCTACATCCCAGAGCTGCCTGCGCACATACGTCGCTCCAGGGGCTCAATGCCCCTCCTACCCCAACTCCAGAGCTCGTTGTCTCAGCTTTGCACCCAACACACAGCACATCTATCACCTGGAAGATGATCCGGTTTTCCTAAGGGACTCCAAAGGAGATTCCCCTCATCGCTGTCAGGGTCATGACCACCACAATTCTTCCGCCCCTGGCCAGTTTGTTAGTAACTCCTCCTCTCCTCTGCTGCATGCCACAGTGCCAGCCAGCTTGATTACACGCTGACGTGCCCCAGGCATATTACTTTCCAGTCATCCTCTTTATTCTTCAGTTGCTAATGCACAGTTCTACTTATGCACTGGGTAGCCTGACAGCTTCAGTCACAGCTTTGCCTTCTACATCACTCAAGAGGGGCAAAGATGCCTGTGTTAGGACAGGCATACTAGATAATTCACTGTATTTTTAAAACCTGTGTTATTTAAGTGTCACAGACTATGAGGAAAAGCAGCTGCCCAGAAAAAAAAAAAAAAAAAAGAGGAAAAAAAAAAAGTTGCTCTTGGTGAGGGCTGGCAGGGAAGACTGCATCTCAGTCCTTCTCCTTGTCCTGCTCCTGAAACAGAGCTCAGAACACTGTCCTGCCCTCTGAGCCTGTCAGCAAACTATTGCTCACAATCATAATCTTTAAGACACAGGAGGTGCACTTACCTTTCCCACAGTACGTCTTCTCTAATAGGGTCACATACCAGCTGTCCTTTTATATAAGCATTTGCATCTCTACAAAATGAGGAGATGGCCTGAAGAATGTGCTTTGCATCATCCATGCTTTCGTCACTAAATTCTACTGCTAAGGAAAAAAGATTTTGTGGCCGTTACGAAACAGAAGATGTTGTCTGTCATACACAGGAACAATATTCTGAGACAAAGTCATTCCAGGAAAAGTTTGTTATTACTTGTCATAGCAAACCTTTCTCACAATTAATTGCACATTTAATTAAAAACTCTGTTCTTTACACACACTAGGTGAATTAAATCAATGTAAGACACAATCATTACACATGATAAAGTATAACCTACTGGAAAGGTAACAGACAGATTCAAAACAGTGTCTAGAAGCTGATTGAAGCAATAGCTACTTAACTTTTGTTTTTCCTTCATTATTGAATCCCTCTGTGAAGTTATTACTCCAAAGCATTTGGACTAGATATATTTCTAAGCATCCCCCAGATTTCAGCTGGCAAGACATACCTTTGATCTCACTCCTAATTTTGTTCCTATTCTAATTTAGGCAGGCACAATCTGTGTTTGGAGACCTCCAGAGAGACCTAATTCTCACCACTGAATCTGTGAGCAATACGGGCACTTCTAAGTTAAAGGGCTGCTTCACCAGCACCCGAAATCTAGATGGACCTAAAAATTTGCAGCCTGGATTCTGCACTAGATACACAGTTCCCTCAAAATACCAAAGCTAAACTGACCATATCAGTTTTTGAAGATGACTGTTAGAGAAAATACATATTGCTTAAACTTGTAAGGGCACATCTGGCATGGGATTCATCACACCCAACTTACACATTGACATCTAAGCCTCTGTCATGGCTTAACCCAGCAGGCAAATAAAACAACTCACAGTCATTTACTCACTTCCCACCTCTCACTGGGATGGGGAGAGAAGCCAAAAGAAAAAGGTAAAACTCATGGCCTGAGAAGGACAGTTTAATAGGACAGAAAAGGAAGATAATCATAACGGTAATAGAACACACAAAACTAAAGACGCACAGCAAAATTTCTCACCACCCAAAGCCAATGCTCAGCTAGTTCCTGAGCCACCTTGCTGCCCAGCCAACCCCCCAGCTGTACACAGAGCATGACCTCATATGGTATGGAATATCCCTTTGGCCAGTTTGGGTCAGTTGTCCTGGCCACGTCCCCTCTCAGCTTCTTGGGCACCCTCCACCTTCTCATTGTCAGGGCAGTGTGAGAAGCTGAGAAGTCCTTCACTGCTTGGCAACAACTAAAACACCAGTGTGTTATCAACATTAGTCTCATCCTAAATCCAAACCACAGCACCGTGCCCGCTGCTAGGAAGTAAATTAACTCTACCCCTGCTGAAACCAGGACAGCTCTTTATAGTCGCTAAAGAGACAGATAAAACCTTAAGGTAAACGATTCATCGCACCGTAAGCAGCGCTCTGCTTTATTATGAGATCTGCTACACCCCAACCCCACAGTGCTTCTCTTCCACCAACTGGAAAGACGACATTAGCCACCCCCACCCCAACAAGGCCCCCATGCACAGGGACACCCCCTCTGCATGCAGTGGGGCGCCAGCTTCAGCCTGCAATGGTGCTCTGGGAACGATCAGCGTCCCCTCCTGCTGATTTCAGGCGAGGCGGGCTCCTCTTGCCCTGCCTGTGCCCGCAGAAATGCAGCTGCTGAGCCAGCCCCCAGGCACTGCAAGCTGCCATCAGAAAGAGACAGTTTGGGGTTTTTTTATTTGCACAGTAACACCCAATTTTCTATAGAAGAACACTGGGACTCCACAAGAGACAGCTTCCCGGACTTTGGTGGAAGTTGTGTCCACCAAAGACAGGCTTACTTTTAAATGCATTCCTTCCCACAATATCACACCAGGGTTGATTACTGGAATCAAAGCACCAGTCGCAGCCAGCGCAATATCACTCCACCATTTCACACCTGAACTCTGCACTAAGGTACACGCAAAGTACAGCCTGCAGCGTATTCCTAATCTCATCAGCACCGAGCATCACCTGTAGCTCCCACAGCAACCTCACCTCCAGTCCTGCACATGTTACAGCCGACTGCCTCGTGCAATTACCCACCGCTGCCCAGACACAGGCTCTTTAGAGCAGACAGCCTGAGCGAGGGGACAGACCTAAGCGGGCAGAAGCAGCCAGATGAGAGAGCTGATCTCGGTGCCATTAGCCTAAAGTCCAAAGAAGCCTAACTGTTTAAACAGACTTTCCGTAGGATTTACCCCAGTATAACTAAGGCGTAAGTCTGGACCTGTATTTGTCAGATTTTCCACTTGTGCGCAATTAAAAATCTGTATTACTGCCTCATTAACACTGGTTTTAAAATTAGGCTTTACTCAGCTCCTAAAAAGACGGATATACAAACTTTTAGAGAACGGGGAGATATTGAAAGAGATCATTTATATCCACTAAGATTACTCAACTGATTACCCTGGTTACAGGGACTCCGTGAGGAATACGTGATGAAAGTTTATCCCGATGAAGCCCACTTTGATTGAAGCCATTCCTCTTCCCTGATCAGCGTTCTCCTAAACCACTGCCCGCAGGCACTGCACACACACAGCGCGGCACAGGCAAGCCTGGCTCTATGCATCTCCGCTGCACTCCCTACTCCTTCCATCCCTTGCCACCAAGGGCATCACGGCTACACCGCCAGATTACAAAAACACGTTTATTAGCACCAACAAGTAATTAAGACCAGAGGGACCAAAATGTTATGGTTCACTAAGGTTCACAAAAATCACTGGAGAGGTTCTGGTGACCAAGAGAGCGTTCTGTCACCCCGCTGCCTGCAGCAGGCTCACAGCCCCTCCACCTAACTGCAAAGCCACAGCTGATGGCACGCAAGAGGACAAGCAGTGCCTCACAACGGGGTCCCATAGGGCTTCAGAGACGGCACCTCTCCTTTTCAGCTGCACCCAGAAGCAGCCTGGCAGGCACATCGGTGGCGGGGCACCACGCCGCTGCCCGTGGCACGTAGGAGAGACCTTTTCCCAACAGCCTCAGGTGGGCTGAAGGGTGGTCATTCAGCCCAGGGAGGGGACACCCAGAGGCATCAGGCAAAGTGGAAGGCCCAGATCACCACCGCTGCCCCAGAGCTCAGCTCAGCCCTGAGCAGCATCACCGCACCAGCCTGAGCAGGCAGAGAGGGCGATGGAGCAGAGGGACCGCTGCAGAGGCATGCTATGGAAGGGTGATGTCCTGCAGCAAAGCCTCTTCCCTCTGACTTTTCTCCTCTTGCCCATGAGCAAGGCATCCAGCTTTATCGATCCTGCGACAATGAAATCGAGAAAGGGAGGGCCAGGAAATCTAGGAAGGGAGCCAGGAGACCTGCGTGGCTAAACAAAGAACTGCTGGGCAGACTCAGGTGGAAGAATAGAGTTTACAGAGTGTGGAAGGAGGGGCTGGGCACCTGGGAGCAATACAGGGCTGCTGCCAGAGAATGTAGGGAGGCAACCAGGAAAGCTAAGGCTTCCCTGGAACTAAACCTTGCCAGGGAGGTCAAGGGTAACAAGAAGGGCTTTTATAAATACACTGCAGATAAAACTAATGCTAGAGGCAATGTAGGCCCGCTGTTGGATGGGGCGGGTGCCCTGGTGACTGAGGATGCAGAGAAGGCAGAGCTACTGAATGCATTCTTTGCCTCTGTCTTCACTGCTGCAGACTCTCCCCAGGAGCCCCAGACCCCTGAAGCCCCTGAGGAAGTTTGGGCTAAGGATGAGCTTCCCTGGGTTGACGAGGACTGGGTTAGGGAGCAGTTAGCCAAGCTAGACATCCGCAAGTCCATGGGGCCTGATGGGATGCACCCGCGAGTGCTGAGGGAGCTG
>VWZZ01005685.1:17322-42075 GCA_013399095.1 Psophia crepitans
GGAGCTGGGTCTCTTTAGCTTGGAGGAGACTGAGGGGTGACCTCATCAATGTTTATAAATATGTTAAGGGTGAGTGTTGGGAAGATGAAGCCAGGCTCTTCTCAGTGTCATTAAGCGATAGGACAAGGGGCAACGGGTGCAAGCTGGAGCATAGGAGGTTCCGGGTTAACATGAGGAAAAACTTTTTCACTGTGAGGGTGACAGAGCCCTGGAACAGGCTGCCCAGAGAGGTTGTGGAGTCTCCTTCTCTGGAGACATTCAAAACCCGACTGGACGTGTTCCTGAGTGATGTGCTCTAGGTGGCCCTGCCTTGGCAGAGGGGTTGGACTAGATGATCTTTCGAGGTCCCTTCCAACCTCTATGATTTTGTGATACTGTAATGAAGCCACGGGAGGGTGCTCCTACTCCCACCAAACACATGCACCTCCCTGCACATGTCCCTCTGGCCCTTGCCCCTCCTTGGCTGGGGCAGTCTGGAGTCATGTTTGTCCCAACACTAGACTGAAGTAAACGGATAGCAGGGACACAAACTGACAGGCCACAAACAAAGTACCTGGCTCAGCAGAGCCTGACTCTGGCTCTTTATCGGACAGTGAATAACCACACCGCACCTCAGATGGTGGAAGTGGCAAGTGCAGCAGACCACCAAGCAATCCTTATCTGCCCACTGGGTTACTGGCACTACGCTCTGACACGCCACCACTGTATCCTTTCATCTAAGCCACCTATATTTGCACAGGCAGCCCTCTGCTTTTATCACAGGAAGGTGTTTAACCTGGAAGTAAGGCAAAAAACAAGGGTCATGTCCTTCTTGCAGAAGTTCACACGCAGCCAGCTGACATGCAGGGGAGAGGGCGTGGGGGCAGCTCTTTGCTGCAGGGCTCCATTGCCCTGAGGAAAGTTTAGAAATTGCCAGACATTCAGCTTCTGTTTACAGGACAAATATATCTATAGCCTTTTTTCTTCTTTTGTTTTAAATACACATTTGTTCAAGACTCCCAAGTGCCCCCAGTTGCAGCCGGGGAGCCATTTACATCTGTACCAGGTATTTCATGTCCTGACAGGGCCCCACAGCAAACAGCCGGGTGCACCGCTGTCCTGCGGCATCATCCCAAAACAGCCAGGCGTGCCACTGCCCCACCACCTCGCCCCACGGTGGCGGCACTCCCCGCTGAATGCCCCCTCTCCTGCTCCAAACCCGGGCTTGGTCTGCAGCAAACCTCCCACCTGGATCCGCTCCTCCCTTCCTACCGCGGTGGAGGTGGGCAATCGATAACCAGCAGTCTCTTTACTACCCCATGCTTCAAAATACTTCAGGAATACACAGCATTGCCAATGCCTTCAGCTGCCTTAGGAGAGGGAGGCTCCACCAGGATGATCAGAGAGGTGGCTAGAGGTATCAACAATTAAAAAGACTTCTCAGTCCAATGACTTCACGTCTAGAAGGACTTTGGGCTAACAGATGCTAGCAAAGCCACAGAGCCTGAGCAGCGCCAGCTCCCCTGGTCATACGGCTAGAGGTGCTCCATCTGAGGCAGGTAGAGACCCACAGCAATAACGCAGCAGGGGGTTCCCTGTGCTCCACCATTCCCTTACCACGCGAGAACAGCCAACAAGCTGGATGACCCCGCAGTGGTTAAGGAACTATCATCTGCTTTTGGCAGGCCAATAAGCTGGCAAAAACACTATTCATATGAAAACCTCTCCCAGTTCAAAGTAACGTGCCTGCTGGAAACAGCACGGTGTAGACAGGGAAGCTGACAGAATCTCCCACACCTCTTCCCACCAGCAGCGTTTGCTGGGCTAAGATGATCATCAGGTTATCAGGAGCTGGTGCAAGCGAGCTGCACTGCACCACAGAGCTGCCTGAATGCTCAGTAACTCCACAGGACAAAAATGATAAAACAGCAGGGAGATAGAAAAGTTATTAGCACGCCCTTGTCATACCCCACAGGAATGTAAGGCAAAGCTCTACCTAGATACGTCTCCAAAAACAGCTGATCACAACTGAAACACAAGTGACTGAGACAAATGCAAATCAGAGACGGAGGTAATTCATTAATTGAAAGCACAATTAACTGAGAGTTGCAATTAACTGCAGCTCAGGAAGCTAGACAAACGGTGAGGTACCATCCTCGGTAAAGACACTTTTCTAAACGAGAGCGGAAGAGCCACCCCGCAGAGGGCCACCAGCATTTCCACCCACCTGACGGGATCTCCGTGGCACCCCCCAACAGCATCGCCAGCGTGGGGAGCATGCGTGGAGAGTCGTACATGTCTCAGCAAATAAGGTTGGTTGCTCCTTTTTTCCTTACCTGAGCTGTACCTGCTGCGCAAACAAAACATCCTGAATTGATCCGACGAAGATTTCTTCAAGAAATCCTAAAGACCACCCACAAAAAGACAGCTTTAGTGTCGTATCAAACAATTCCTTCCAGAGTTGTTCCACCCCCTTACCCTAGTTTCACAGCGTATTTCAGACAAATTAGCGTGACAAATAACCCATCTTTCTAGCTCAATACAGGTGTAAAGCTTTAGACTATAACACTGGTTTAAAGTTCAATCTAAGTGAAATCTAATTCCACATAAGATAGACGTGCATACGTATACACAAGATATAAATATACACACAACAGTAAACATAAGACAGTGAAAAGTACTTCGTAATTATGATCAAGTGTACACTGTATAAAGACCTTTGCAAAGAACCAAACAAATTATCAGACTAAGATTGGGATACAATCTTGCAGAGGAAAGGACAGCTCCCGAGTTTGGCAAATTTTAGAAAAAGAAAAAAGAAAGATTTCTTGAAAAAGAAAATAAATGTCTTACATCTCCAGGACTAACATATGAAGGAAAACAGGGAGTGGACACAAATTCTAGCAATATTTTTTAAAAAAGTTATCTGTGTTAACTATGAAACCTCATTAATTTCATCCTACTATTTATATAGTTTTACAAATAATTTACCGCAGTAAATAGTAAGTTATTACTATTAATGCTGGTATAATTAATTTATGCTAATAGTATAAAGAACTATTTAAATGCTTGGAAGGTACACCAATAAAACACTCAATTTCCACTCTGCTCGCAGTAAGGCTGCACACCATGGCAGACTGACTGTGAACATTGCATTCCTGCTTTTTTGTTTGGTTTTTTGAGGGGTTTGGGTTGTTGGGGTTTTTTTTGGGGGGGGTGTTAATTTGCAAATTGGTGATCGTAAGTTTGTAACCGTGAAGTGCCACCGAAATAGAAAATCGTAAGAAGTCAGTACAATTGAGAAAATATGGAAAGTGTCATTTGCTTAATGACATACATTTCAAACTTTAGCTTCTGCAGCCTGACTAATCCAGCCTGAACGCTGAAGGTAGCAAAGCATCAGCAGTGTGCTGTCTCTCAAGTGAAAACAGAGACAATCAACGCAATCAGGGCAAGCTAAATCACAAAATAGACAGTGATACTGTTTGTTTTGGTGGGTGGGGGTTTTTTGTTTGGTTGTTTGGTTTTTTTTAAATAAACTCTATATAACCATGCCCAGAAGCTTTACCCCAATATACACGGGTAGAGCAGTATGAGTGAAGTACAAACAAATTTGAATTTTGGAAAGGACCATCCGAACTGGAAAAAAGAATTCTGCGTTTCATTAAAAACAGAGTACAGAGAAAGTATCACAGCTCTTTCAAAGCAGGTTGCTCAGCCGTGTGTTGTATCAACGTGCTTGATTTTTGGTGTCAGAATTAATAGCTATTAAAAAAAAAGAAAAAAAAAAATCAGAGAAGGGGACAAGAGGGAAGGAAAGCAGGGCAGCTGGATGGGGAGGATGCAGGGCAGCCATGCCCGGGGGACGGCCTGGAATGGACGTGGCCAGCAGCAGGAGCAGGGAAAGGTCTCGGACAGGAGGGGGCATAAAGACTTCCGTGTAGGGCTTTACTTCCAAGATGCTGGACGACTGCACATGAAGAAATCTGTTTCACTGGCCTGGAAAATCGCTTACAGAGAAGGACTAATACTTGTTAGCCACGGCTAAGGGCAGAAATTAAAAGTGGAGACCTGCAAGGGAAGAGGGACCCACTTGAAGCTTTCATTTTCTCAACACAAAAGAAGTCTCACTGCAGATGTGGAGGGGAACATTTTTTTATAAGTTACTTTTAACTCCATACATTGCATTCGTGGTCATTTCTCCACCCTGTCCACAATGTCTCCTGAGACTCAGGAAATTTCTGTGAAAATTGCGAGCGACAGGTAACTTTCCTGGGGGAGACAGGGCTTAACTGTACCCAGACAGCATCAGGAGAATTAAGAATAAAGCAGCTCATATTGAACTCCTTTTTAAAGGGATTTTAATTAAGTCTTCCAAGAGGGCAAAGGGGAACATATGTGCTGAAACAGCTTCTCTAGCTTTATCTAAAGGAAAGAAATTGCCCACTTGTAGCAATAGGCGTCAGCCACCCCCAGAGCCACTCTACTGCCAAGGAGAGCTGTATCCCATGTGCCTGGCAGAGAAATCCTGCTCTGCGCTGCACCAAAAACCATGGGACACAGTAAAACAGGACATATTCATGTGGCAAGGTCACCGTATAGAAATAAAGGAGAATATGAGAGACCGCTGGCGTAGTGCGGTTGCAGGAGACCCAATAGCTTCCTGACAAAATGCTGACGCTACGTCCCATTTCACCTCAAGCAGAACAAGGGAAAACATTCCAAGTCCTAAAAGCATACGTGCTGTTAAGAGCAAACAGACAAGAACCCATCGCTACAGAAAAGAATCATTTAGGTTGGAAAAGACTCTTGAGACCATCTAGTCCAACCATAACCGTATAATGCAGAAGGCTGGTATCTGAACGCTGTTCCTACAAACGCTCTCAGCTCAGCGAGATCCATGCTATAAGCAAGCCCCGAGTCCAAGTGGGTGCCCTACGTCCAGACCCGCACCAGCGGGTACACCAGCGCTAGAGAAACGCTCCGCTTCAGGTCATCTGCTGCAGCGTAAGCACTCGCTCCAAAGTTTTCTCCAAAGAGGGCTGTGATTAATATTTACATATTACACACATGCATTGCTTCAATTCACAGAAACAGATTACCTTAATTGTTATGTAGTTTTTCAAGGACTTGGACATTTTTTCTTGACTTCCTTTAACATGCAAATGCCCTAGAACAAAAAAAAAAAAAAAAAAAATAAGTGAAAACGAGCGTGCTTCTGAATGGGGAGTGAATGAGAAAGACTGCACTGAGACACTGGAAACGCTGGAGGCGGCATATGCTGTGATGGATATGAACCAACCATTGCAGTGCAACATATTTTTTTCAATAGCTTTGCCTACCGTCCTGCACACCTCTCCATCCTCAATTTTCACTGTGTGAATTTTAAAACATAGGAAAATAAAATGGTTTAAAAAAAAACACCACCAAAAACAACCTCAAAACACCACCATGAGCAGAGATGTTAATAAGGAAAAACCAAAGTGTCTCCCTGCTCAGACGTGACAATAAACTGAAAAACAAGCAAGCGAACACTTTCCAGTCTCCACAGAGAAGTGCCTCACCTGTTACTCTTGACTTTTCAGGTATTTTAAGACCTTTAAAGATCTTCCAGTGATCTTGCATTACAATATTCTTGAAACTAAACCCATTTTCTGTACTTCTTACTTGCTGGTGGCTGTTAAGACCATATTTATTTATTTATTTAGTCCAGAAGTTTATTGTGCTGGTTTAAAATACCTTACATGTAAAATCAATTTCCTGCACATTCCCTATTCCTCCAGATTTTAGGAGACACCAAAAAAAGAAGGGGGATGGAGGGAGGGAGGTAGCTATGATGCCTAATTTGAATCAGCTTATTTTAAAATGCAGTCTCTGAGCATTGCTAGAGCTTTCAATAACCACAGGGACCACTGGTTTGCAGGGCTGTGGTACAGGAAAGAGGCAGTAACTATCCTTACTGCGTTTAGGAGAGTATGTAGAGCTTGGCTTCGGGACTGGAAGTTCTGCTGAAGCCAGAGAGAAGATGGGGAACCTCCCGGGCCTCACCTGTGCTAGCCACAGCACCAGCACTGATGGAAAACATCAATCATTCACAGCAGCAGGGAGGTGCCGAACACATAGTCAGTACAAAGACTACCCAGCATCATTTCAGAAATGTTGTTAAAAGCCTTAATTGGCTTCTCCTAATAAAAGAGTAATCCTCTAAGTTACGGAGAACCCGCAACTTACACGCAATTTTCATGCGCTTCACGCCCTGCAGAATCCAGCACTTAATCACATACGGAGGCAGATTTTTAAGCATCAAGTTCTCTTACTCTTTAAAACCACATCAGCACTCTACATTCTGTCAGATTGAGGCATTGGTCATGCTGGGCTGCCAAGAGCTCTGCAAGGACAACATAAGATCACACTTCTGCTTTCACAGGTGGTGGCAGAGGTGCCAGTTCTGGCTCAGGAGCCCAAGCAGCTGTCTAAATTTTGGGCTACTCTCCACCCAGCGCTGCTTTTGCAGCCTTGCCTGGAACCCTCACTCTTCCACAAAGGGATAAAATCCCCATTACGCTTGTCTGGATACATAAGCAACACGTTCAGGCCTGGCAAACGGGTGTGAGAAGCATCTAGCTTCAGTTAGCTGCTTCTGACAATGATTCAATGCAGCGGGGATCCTCCACGAGAAAGCTCCCTCTGCTCCTACTCCAACCACCTAGAAATTTAAGTCTGCACAACACTCTCTATCAAGGGTAGGAAAGAACCAAAAGAGCTACGGATCCAGAACCGGCTACAGCAGCAATCTACAATCAAGCCCAAGTCTCATTTTCATGGTGTTTGTTCTGCCTGCTCGCAGGCGAGGCCTTTTCCACCCCGCGTGGTCAGACGCAGAGCCTTCCGTAAGAGCATTCGGGCTGCCAAAGGCACTGGACATCTTGTGACTCAAATAAAATCCACACACGACCTTCTCCTGGGAGAAGGGGAAGAGTCTGGCTACAATTATTGTTTTTTTTCTCCCCTTTTGCAAAGGTGCCTATTAATTGCCTTACTTAACTTTAGGCAGCCAAGGTTAGAACAGTTTGATTAGCTTTTCCCAAGAAGGCACAGGTAACATCCAAATTTGAAATAATATTCCTCGTCAAGAGTTTCAGCACTTAGAAGGATTTCAATAAAGAATCACAAAATACAAGGATTTTCATAACTTTGGCTTGGCGCTCTTCCCAGAGTACAAGCAGTCTAAAAATAAAGTCCTTATAAGAAGATTTATCCCCAGTGCAGGGATTTTCTTCCTCTAATGGGGATTGCTCCTCCAATTCTAAGCCTGCTAAAATTATGAAATCTGTTACCAGAATAAATTGTTTCTGAAGCTGATTCATTTGCCCTAAATAATTCACACTATCACCCTCCAGCAAAATTTTTTGATTTAATGAATGTAATCTGTCAGCTTCTAGAGAACTTCAATGTACAAGTTGCCTTTGGAATTTAAAAAAAAAAAGGGGGGAGAAGTTAAAGAAAAATTGACTCCCCTTTAGCTAGTTAATTTCAGAGAATACTTCCCCTATAGTTTCAATTCCAAGCTTGAAAAGTCAGATTGTCAGATTCACTGGTTTTCAACAGAAAGCTCCACCTCGCAGTAACCAGTTGCATCTTAGTGGAAGAGCAGAGAATTACCCAGCACTTCAGAAGCAAAGCACACCCTGGAGGATGCACCAGCCTCTGGACAGTTGCTATTGATTTATAAGAGGCTCTACGCTGGGAACTGAAACTAGAATTCAATATTCATCCCATTCAGTGCAAATATATATAAAAAAGAAAGCCCAAGTAATTCCTGGAGCATAGCACAAGCTTAACTCTGCATCTCTTGCTCGGGGAAGGAGCTCGGAGTTCACCAAGGCATCTTGCACAAAGTACTGTTCAGCAAGAAAAAAGACTGCCGATTTGAACCTGACTTTCTATTGTCTTCAGTTCTTTGGAGACAGTTCAGCACCACCACAACTGCAACAGGAACAGCAAGTCTCATGATTTCCATCACCAGGAACAGCGCAAGCGCCATCAGACAACGATGTAGTTCAGAGCACGGTACAGCACAAACTTCACTGAAGCACAGTCATGCAAAGGCAGCAAGGAGCAGGTCTACATAACGCCAGGCAGTATCCTGTACCGAAGACGCTTTGGTACAGTTTAATCAGGCATAGCCAGTGAGGTCACTTCTGGGGGAAGAGACAAGGTCTGTGACATCTACGGGCTACACCAATACCAAGTCACCCCACAGGAAAACAGAGAGACACTGAAGCTGGTCAGAGCACTAGAGAGGGTTTACAGGACCATAGCGAGAGGACTGAACATCTCCACTTTTCTTCAGAGAGAGGCATGAGTGACTTGGTCTTTATAGAGCCCACATATGTCACAGACCTCCTTGTCTTTACCCACCAGCAACCTCATTGACCACATCTGATGAGATTAGACCAAAGCATCTGACTCACTTGGTCTTGTTTCTCACACCCATCACTAGGCGTAATGCTACTGGTGGATAAAAAAGGCTTCCCAGGCGAATTCAAACAGTTGTGAGTATGTGAATTCTGCACACAGAACGTCCAGTGTTCGGTTGTTGCAGTAGAGCATCTTGCCTGCAAGGCTTCCCCCACATTTCAAACCATACAAGACATCCCAGTTCCACCACTTCTCTGCAGGACTACAACTTTGTGAGCTCTGTTGGTTCATCAGTTCATGTGCCTGAGCATTCTCACCATCACTATTTTCCAGTAGTACAGATGTCTTTTCTTCACAAACTCAGGCTATTTGATTCCACATGCTGCTGAAAACTTCCTTTTTAAACCCAGATGTAACTGGTGCTGAGAGACACTGGAGAACCAGGCTAGTTTATTCTGCTCATAATACTTTTAAAAGGTTGCAATCAGCTACCTGCCCACCTGCCACCTCCCCTCCCTGCCTTCAGATACTGTGGGTTCTGGGTCTAAGGCAGCAGAGTTTCTGGTTTTAGGAGGACTACATAAACACATATAGAAAAGATCAACTGTTTTCACCCTCCTCCTGCAGGACTGCTACAGCCAAAATACCATTAAAAATGAAAGCCTATCTACCTTCAAATTTTGAGGGAATCAAATGAAAGGGAGTGAGGTTCTACAGGAAAAAACTCTTCCTTTCACATTTTTACTTTACGAGTAAACACTGTACCTGGGCAATGCATATACTGTTATTATTTGGAGATTTCCCCAGATGAAATTCAGCAATATTTCACTGTAACTGCTTTTATTAATAAAGGCATTCATTCTACAGTTTCAAGATTCACTCTCATTTATGTTTCTTCACTTAGTGAGGACAGGAACTTGGTCACTGTAGTACAGCCTCTGTTTTCATACCCGACAAATGTCCAACCTAAAAACCCAAACCCTTATATTTGTACAGGCCTCTCGGGTGATTAAAATTTTACTCACCAGAATGCAAAAAGTAATTCCCCCATTGCTCACACTGATGATACACCTCACACTGTGCGATTTCATTTTCATGATGCGGAAATGCGAGATCTATTCCACCAGTATGGATGTCCAGCTGCTTTCCAAACACTGCACTGTAACAATATTTTCCTGATCAGTAAGCAGAACGCTACAAAAGCCTTTTGTAAAAGAAATGCAGAAAAGAATAACATGAAATATAATAAATTTAAGTATACAATTTCATGATTGCAGTTTTTAAACAAGACTTTGCACAGCTCTTGGATACAAAAACTGCAGCAGAACTTGTATGGATGGGACCCGTATCTGCCCGCAATTAATTCTCTTTAGTAGGAGCAATTCTTTTTCTAACTTAACAAATGCCAAGCAGGATATCCCCTGTACTCGGCACTGGTGAGGCCACACCTCGAGTGCTGTGTCCAGTTTTGGGCCCCTCACCACAAGAAAGACATCGAGGCCCTGGAGCGTGTCCAGAGAAGGGCAACGAAACTGGTGAAGGGGCTGGAGCACAGGTCTTATGAGGAGCGGCTGATGGAACTGGGACTGTTTAGTCTGGAGAAGAGGAGGCTGACGGGAGACCTGATTGCTCTCTACAACTACCTGAAAGGAGGTTGTAGTGAGGAGGGTGTTGGTCTCCTCTCCCAAGTAATAAGCGACAGGACGAGAGGGAATGGCCTCAAGTTGCGTCAGGGGATGTTTAGGTTGGATATTAGGAAAAACTTCTTCATGGAAAGAGTAGTGAGGTGTTGGAACAGACTGCCCAGAGAGGTGGTTGAATCGCCGTCCCTGGAGACATTCAAAAAACATGTAGATGTGGCACTCCAGGATATGATCTAGTAGGCATGGTGGTGTTAGGTTGATAGTTGGACTTGATGATCTCAGAGGTCCTTTCCAACTTTAGGGATTTTATGATTCTATATCTCCTTTCCTTGCTGTCCTACCATTTCAGTAGCAGACAGCTGCCTTCATCTGCAAATCTAACAACATCAAACCAATGAAGATACCTGTAAATTCGGTATTACTATTCCTTATCTTGTACCCTTCCTGTAGGAATTCAGGCAATACTGTACACAGCCATGACATAAAATGCTTAGTCCTATGTTGTTATAATGTCAAAAGAAAGTGTCAGTGCCTCTGACCCTCCAAGACCAACAGCACGGCTGCATCTGTGCAGGTCACCCACAGGCTTGCACGGCACAAGCCTCCCTGCTGGGAGGTTGGAAATAAGCTATTCATGTAGGATCCACAGGACAGACCTAGACGTTTTCTGATTTCACCCCAAGAGTCAAGGCTGCTACACTCTGTCCACTGCTCCAGCCAGTCCCTGCTAGGTCACACTGGGCAAGTGAGCAGTTTCATTGTGCTTGCCTGTTAAACAGAGACAACACTTACCTACTCATAGGCAGGTAAATCAGCACTAACTGCCCAGAAACCAGGGACACTCAAGCTGGGGAAGACGCAAGGTCTACACAGTAGGAAACAAAAGGCAAGCCCCACACACGCACGCATGCACGTGTGCGTACAGACACGCACACACACCACAGTCTTCCCTGCTGTCACGTTAACAAGTTGCTCCTGGCAGCTGACCAAATATTAGTACTTTCGTCCCTTTTTTGGGACGAAACACCCTGGCTCACAGTGGCTCTGCAGAAGCAGTTGGGGCACAGGAAGAGAAGAAAATGAGGAGAGGAGGGAAGAAAGCCCAGCCATTGTCCAGTCCAAGCTCTCACCCCTCCGCTTCCTCCTGTTTCCTCCTAAACCAGCTTAAGCATGGACCTTAGCGGAGCGGCCCCGACTCCTGCCGTCCCCTGGTGCCATCTACAGAGAAACACTGTCCACTTGCCATTTCTTCCAACAAAACAATTAAGAGCTGGGGAGAGGAGAGAGATGGATCTGCAAATGGCTCAGGGGCAGGAGGAACGTCCCATCTCATCACAGGGGGAACTCCAGAGAGGGCATCAGACCCAAGTCACAGCAGGTCGCTCCCTCCTCCAGGGCTGCACTAGAGACCACCGTCCTTCTCACTCACCATCCCCAGGCACAGGGCGGTTAGTCAAAATTAGTTCACCTAGTTGACTTAAAGTCCCTTGAGATCTTTGGCAAAAGAGATGGGTACTTAAATGGGCTTGGGACAGCAAAGTGTTTTAAGTAACTTATCAAAAATCAGCTCTCCGTTTTTCACAGTCTAAGATTACTACACTGATGCTCTGCACGGGTCAACTCTTATTTACACGGCAGGAGCCTCATCCAGCCACAGTAAAATAAGTTTTTACAGGAAGAAATGCAGACTATAAATAGCACTGCATCAGCGGATAGGACATTTTACAATGGGTTGGCATTCCTTACCTGTGCACTTCTGCCACAGGTTGCACTTCAAATACAGCATGGTATTGTGCACTTCAGTTGCTTTAAGAACTGTTTCGCAGTGCTGAAACTATTTACAGACAGAAAATCACCCTTATAAACGCTTTTCAAAGCCAGGTAGTAAAGACGAACAACCCCAAGTGCACCAGCAAAGAGAAACCTCAAGCACTTCTTTCATCTACTTTCAGCTTGGCTTGAAAAGTTAAACAGGGCCAGATGTAAATAATTTGTTATTAACTTCCAAAAAAAGATTTGAGAGTAATGCAAAACTGAGTACCATTATCAATCTTCCTGACAAGAAGATTTTGTCTCTTCTTCTTAACAAACAAATTAATAGGTCATAAGTTAATACAGTGCAGGGCAAAGTACTACCATCCTGTGGAGAAAGTAAAACTCCAAATTAAGAGCAAATTAATTTAAACAAAATACAAGCAAAACACTACTATGCGCAATTCACATCATGCCCACAGAATATACTGCTACAGAGAAATCAAAATATTTAATACTGTGGCTGACTTTTAAAGAAAGCTGAATAAAGCTTAGATGATTAGCATGAACATCCACAACCGCTGTTAAGATGTCAGAAAGATCTCATATGCTCATTCAAATCACGATGGAATCCCACACCCTGCCTCCTAACACAGCACAACATGCTCAACTAGGTGATGGAGGCTGCAAGAAGTGGAAAGGATGCAAACGAAACAGGTATCGTAACTTTCACTAAAACTTCGGTTGCTCACTTCAAGTCAGAAGACTTGCTAATCATCTGCATGATCCTGCATGGCATATTTTAAATACTCAAGTCTGTCTCAAGAGAAGGTGCCAAAACATAGTGAGACAGCTACGTCACTGAAGTGGAGCAGAGTTTGCTCGGGCCACACGTGACATCCCAAATCGCACAAAAATATTCACGTTAAAACTGGTGCTTTCTAACAACCAGGAAAAAACCCCGCTTTGAATACTGCTGCTACCATTGTACTGTGACTGAAAACTAAAACCAACACTAGATTTAAAATCCAAGAAATCCAACCTTGATATTGTGGAACACTCAACATGCCATCCAGGTCTTCCTTTTCCCCAAGGAGAAGTCCAAAATACCTCTTGAGGTTTGGCAGCCTTCCACAGAGCAAAATCTTTACCGTGTCGTTTATCAGTGTCAACTGTCAAGAGTAAGTGATTTGTTAATGGGATATGTCTCAAAGAAAAAAAAGGAATAAAAAAAAAGAGCAAATGAAAGCAAGTAGAAATGTGCATTTAGTGAACTACTCAGATTTTAATTTCTTTCACTCAACTTCTTTTCCTGCAACTTTCCTCCCTTCTCCCTTATATAGGGCTTCCAGTTTCTCAATCAAGCATTTGAAAAAATAATATATTGAGTTAGACTTCTGCAAGCTAAAAAAGATGGATTCAGGATTCTTTAATACATCCTATCCTTTTAGCCATTTTGGCCTTCTCTGGTCTTACATCATTCATTTAGTTACTCATCAGCCAGTCTCCCAGGACAGATTGCACCACAGCAGCAAAGGTAACAAAACCAACACAAAGCAAACCAAACCACAAGCACAAAAAAATCCCTACAATTTTTTTTCTCTGGACACAAATAGTTTCTGGTTTGGATTCTATAAAAATGAAGAGCAGCATAGATGAGAATCAAAACTATCCTTGGACAGCAGTATCCTTCCAGTACCATTTTCACCAGTGACTTCTCTACACATCTCCTCCCCAGCAATATTTGTTGCTTCCTTCACTACACAGCCAAGGATGCAGTTCATTTTGCCACCGTACCGCAGAGGACGGCTCGTCTCTGCTGGCTCCTAACCCCCGGTCAGATACACACCACTCCCAGGCAGGAGCTGCAGAACAGGGTCCTGGACTCTATTTTTTTTGCTGACAAATACACGACCTCACATTTGACTGATGTGGAACAATAAACCTATCTGGCTTGAAGGCATCCAGCTCAGCAAGCAACTCAAGTTCCTTTATTTAACACCGCTCATCTGTTTTATCAGCGGTTGACACTAGATTTACTTCTTTCCTCCGCTTTTTTGAGATCGCTAACAAAACCACACTGTATCACCAGGTCTGAATCAATCCCTGCAGCATTCTGGTATCAACACATTTTAATGATGATTCACAGTAATTTTTGGAGATCATTTTTCTTTTGCCATTCTGCTTGTACTTTATTGATATTATACAGAGTCAGTTTTTATTCAGAACGTCGTGCAATATTAAGGGAAGCACATGACAAAAACCCATTACACCTGCTCCATCATTCAAAGAAATCAAGGGACAGAAATATAACTCTAGTTTCACCCACTGAATCTTCATTTTGGCTCTGTCACTAGTTTGCTAAGCTCTGGCTGAACAGCATCTGTTGACTCCATCCCTCTCTTGCCTTTTTTTTTTTTGTTTGTTTGGTTGGTTTTTTTGTTTTTTGAGTATGCCACTACAAGAAAGCACTCTTCACATTCTCAGTTATAAGCAAAACAACAGTCAAAAATTTTTAGGAAAAACAGTAAATTCAGTTGTGACTTGAGGGGAAAACGGATAAAACAAATAGTCAGTCATGGCTGAGGCTCGAAGGCACCTCTGCAGATCATCTAGCCCAGCCCCTGCTCAGAGCAGGCTCAGTTACAGCAGGCAGCCCAGGACGGCATCCAGTTGGGTTCTGAATATCTCCACAGATGGAGACTCCACAGCCTCCCTGGGCAACGTGTTCTTGTGTTAACCATTCTCAGAGTAAAAAGAGGTTTTTCTCAGCTTTAAATGGAATTTCCTGTGTTTCAGGTTGTGCCCATTGCCTCTTGCCCTGTCACCAAGCACCACTGAGAAGAGACTGGCTCCATCTTCTTTACTCCCTCCACGAAGTATTTGTACACCTGAGTAAGATGAGACTGCTCCAGGCTGAGCAGTCCCAGCCCTCTCAGCCTTTCTTCATATGAAAGATGCTCCATTCCTCCACCGTATCCATGGCCCTGTACTGGGCTCTCTCCAGTATGTCCACACCTCTCTTATGCTGTGGAGCCCAGCACTGGACCCAGCACTCCAGACATGCCTCACCTCATGCTGAGCAGAGGAAGGATCACCTCCCTTGACCTGCTGGCAATGCTCTTCCTAATGCAGCCCAGGAGGCCGACCTTGCAGTCAGAAACCGCCTCCAAATAACTGCTGACAAAACGCATTCCCCCTGCAAGTTGTAGTGCCAAAACAACTCTGGAGGAGAGCTGTGAGAAGATTCTGGTTGCGATTCACCTGAGCATCAGCCTGCCAGGCATTTTCAATAATTGCAAACAGATTTTTGTCAATGAATAAATATTGAACTTCAGTATGCAAAGGATGCAGGAGACCTGCATCAAATTCTCCAGTGCGAAGACCTGATCAGACCCAACTTAGGGAAACTACAGAGCAGCTCAGCAATCCTGCTCAGTGGTGGACACCAGCAGCCAAGGGTACAGGCATGCTCTAGCACCGTGTATCCAGAGATTGCTCATCCTCACACAAACAGGCTGCTTAGCAGCAGTCCAGTGGTAAGTAACGAAAGAACCAAATTCATCTGGTTAGCATCATCAGAAGGGTGCAACTGCCCAAACAATAACATGGTAGATGATGTTTGCCTGCATTTATCCTTGACTATCTCACCACCGGCCAGTGCAATGGCCACACACTAAGAAGTTTTTATGTACCACTCCTGAGTATTTAAATAAAATTAAGAATCTTAGTTGTTCTAGGGTACCAGAACAAAGGTATAAAGGAAACCAAGTACGAAAAGAAACCACAAAGGTTCTTCTTGCACCAGCAACAGTGAGTGCCTCAATAAGTAACTTTAAAAAAAAACAAAATACAAATTAGGTCTTCATTAAGCAAAAAGCTGGTTATACCCAACAAGTTAGAAAACTGTTTCAGACTGCTGAATGAAGGTTTATGCAGAGATACATCACAAGTTCAGACAACACACTAACACAAGTAAGTTGGTGCCATAAACATACCTGCTTCAGGCTGGGTATCCGGATAAATAGTAGTTAATACTCCGTATCTTTTCCCCCAAGACTTAACATCAAAATAAACATTGCCTAATAGAAAAGAAATGTTTAGTTTTACAGCAAAGATGGGGTACATGCATGATGATGAGGGAACATTTCCCTGAAAGCAAAACAAAACAACCTTCAACTCCCATTTGAAATTTTTTATATATATTCTGCAGAAATACTGCAGAAGAAGTAGTTGCACGTGTTTCCACCTTCCCAGTAACCTTGCTGCACACGCTCACTGTGCACATAGGATAACTCGGTATTCTGCAGCTCTCCCCAGGTCCTTCCCTGCCCGTGCACAATCGGCAATCCCCTGAAGCACAGCCCACCACTACTCCAGTTACAACACACTCAAATCCTTTACAACCACCAGCTCTGCTAAGAAAGGGGGGGGGGGTGTGGAAGGTAAATATTGACACATTGTGCTTTACAGGCACATCTTTTACAGCACCTCTGGATTAGAGCTAAGAGGTTCCCCCAGCTCTCTCGCAGAAGCCAGGCCAGGTCTTCCCCACAGGAGCATAGGCAGCAGTTCATTACAGTAAACAATTATATTAAGTAATGAGCTACATTTAACTCAGAAATTGAGTAATAGTTGTTCCGCCCACTCATGTCATCACAAACGCGTTGCTCACACCCTGTCTGTTAATCAACAGAAGGAACGCCTGGCACAAGGCACCTCATCTGATCCCAAACCAGGATTACTAAAAGCACGGATTTCCTGTGTGTGTTCTGAATGAGGAGTTGCCTTGCTGTGAGTCTTACCTTGCGAGGTTGCGTAAGCTTGCCCACTATCAATTATTGTTTTTATAAAGGAGATTATCTGAGGAATATGATCAGTCACTCTCATATATACTGTCGGAGGAAGGACCTTAAAGAAAGAGTAACATCTCATTAGCCTGTATGAAACGCACTGCTGACAAATCCCTCCCCTCTAAGAAACAAATTTTAAAAGAACATTGTCTTCAATTTTACCTTTAAAAAAAAAATTTTAAATGTTGCAAGTATTACACAAAGGTCAGAAGCAGAATTTAAGATAATAGACAAAAAAACTTTCAAGTGTGGCAAAAAGAAAAAAAAAAAAAGGAAGAAATTTCACTAATTTTCCCCAGTAGCTTACTCCCTGCTTCTAACAAGTTTTGTGGACAAGAAGCAAAGACACCTGAAGTCAATGAAAGAATCTTTTGTGTTTCACATGCTTCAGATCAGGCTATTTCTGCATTATAGTAAACATGTATTATCTATGAGCCAAGGCTCTATTCCACAGAACAAAAAAAATTGTGTCCCTGAAGAAATTCAGCTTGTTCATTCCAAATCTAGAGTTTGCATCTGCCTCCATTTCCTTACCCAAAAAGTGTGCAACACCTTCCCAGAAGAATGAAAAAGTAAACCAGCACTCAGATTCCAAGCAATGCTGTCATACAAGCAAGCAATTTATTTTTTCAAATCAAACTGTCATTATCAGATTCCTTACCAAAATAATTACTTTAAAATACTCTTAAATTTAGAAGCCCAACTATCTGTACCTTTAAGGCAGCCATATCTTGTTTAAAGTCTTCTTCATAAATACGAGCAAGAGCTACTGGTGATATATTCATCTGAAAAAAAAGAGAAGTAGATTAGTAAATCATCAAAGTAACAATATAGAATATTGCAATCTTTTATCAGACAGTTAATAGCTAATTGGAAGACTTACAGAGTTCCCAAAGTAAAAAAATAAAATCAAAGGCTTATTAACCCACCATTCATGGGGAAGAGATGTAAGTTATAAGTAACTTAAAGTAGTATTTCTTTTATGCTTCTGAATTGCCAAAATATTAAACACACATCTTCTAAGATAAAGCAACCAAAGATTAAAATAACAAACTCCCTCCCTCATTATTTTCCTCTTGAGAGGGTCTTCCATTTCCAACAAAAAGATACACTACAGGATACAAGACGCGAAATTCCTTCGACTTATTGGCAGGGGACACCGATACCACCTACGCGTCAGAAAGACAGATCAGAGTCTTGCAGGATGAGACAGGACATTAATTTTCGGTGATTAAGAAAAATAAGCTATTTCAGCTGATCACGGTTACTCATAGATCTCAGTCCAACCAGCGGAAATGGACTCAAAGTCAGTCCCAGGCTTTGCCAAGCACAGCATTTCTCATCGATGGGGTGAGGGGCAGGAACATGGATCCCTGCAGAGGTAACGAGAAAGGGCAACCCGAAAGGAAAGAGACCACCTGCATGTGACGAGGTACTTGTTCTCAAATACTCAGAGTCAGACAGGCCTTGAAAGATGCGTGACAGCAACATCTGCCCTAGCAAGCAAAAGCATGACATCAAACTGTTTCAAAGGCAAGCTTTTACATCATCTTTGAGTAGAATCTACTGGGGAGGAGACAACATACTGTCAGTCTCTCCAGCCTGTGGGTAACAATCATTAACAGAATAAATCCAGTTTCATCACTTCCTATTCATTACTGGAGCATCTTTAAGGGGTCTGAGCTTCAGAGCACAATATTTGGACAAACTCCTGGACAAGGCAGGAATTTTAGTGAAGACACACCAGATGCTCATCCAGCCATGAAGCGAGCAAGATGCTCAGCACTGAGTAACAAAGGAATGCTTCTGCTTACAGACCAGAGAACGTGCTCTTCCACACCTCAGCAACAGGACTCATCTCCCTAGACAGCCCAGTCCAGCTGCTTGGACCAATAGAGACACAAAAGATGAAAACGGGGAAATTCCTCCCTTCCAGATGGATGTTCAAAACACAAAGTGACTCATCTCTCTCTCAAAGGACCACCGAGGGCACGCAGCATGTGCATCACACACTAGATGCCCACCTTTCAGGTTTTCTCTAGATGAATCCCACCACAGGATGGGGAACAACCCTAGACCTGTTGGTCCTACCACTGTAATGCTTCAGATACAGAGGTCCCAACAACAAAATCGGACTGCCTTGGCCATCCAAACAAAGAGCAGAGCAGGCATTTCAAAAAGTCACAAAAAACCCCACGAAAAGATTACTTCATACAACCAAGGAATGCAGTAAATAAACACAAATTATTTTAAAACATCATGTCACTGCCCCCTCCTGAAACATAAAATCACCATAGTGTACTGACAAGGAAAAAAACTTAAATGCACAAATACAGATTTAAAACACCTGGGGTTTTGTTCGATCGGTTTTGTTAATATGGCCTTAGAAAACTGCAAGTAAATGGACTAATGGAACATACACGTACTGCTACAGGGGCAGCGTGCAGGTATCGGTTTGAAAGCAGTGCCCTATATTTGACTGCAATAGTAACTGTTTACTCAAAGATTAAATAGAAGTGACAGCTGTCAAATGCTCTGGCTCCAAGAAACTAGCTTAAAGCTTGCAACTGCAATTTGATCCACCACATTCATTTATGATCGAGAAGACGTGACTGATAGGATCTAAAAAACAAAACATGAAAAAAAAAATTCAAGATGCAGAATGAACTCTGAGCATTTCAGTGTTTAAAAAAAAAGTTTAAAAAGTGTTTTAAAAAAAGGAATAAAAAAGCAAACAAAATAATTGGAACAATCGTTCACTAAGCTCAGCTGATAAAAAAGGTTTGACTAAAATCCAGCTGAGAACTACTTACAGCCATAAAACCTTTAATCATGCCAACAACCCTGAGAATTCAGCGAAACTGTTGGCTGTGCCTTTTTTTTTTTTTTTTTTTAATTCTATTAGTTCTATATGAATGCAGCCACCAGGCCCCACTCTTACAAGACTTACCCATACACTCAATGCCAACTTTCACGTAGGCGATGACCTCGGACAAGACTGATGAAGCTTTCCAAGGCGCAGACGCGGCAGCTAGATGGTGCTCGGCACCTTTCGGGAACCACCCTCAGCCTCACGCGTGGCCACGCTGTATATACTACCTTTAACCATCAACAGCACACGCTTCTCCAGAACACAGCCAGAAGCCTTCTGGCTGCTAGGATTTGAGTTGCTTTGGGGAGAAGGTAACTCTAACCATGCTGAGGGTTCACCCCAAGGTTTTTGGTCCCTGCTGGCCACCCAGGCAAGGGGCGAGGGCAGGAGGATGCCAGCCATGGGTGCTGCAAGGCAGCCCTCCCTGCCTCTCCCCATCACACAACTCTGCGCCCACTGATCTCCATGCAGCTCTCAACACCCAGCCTCCCAGACCCCCAGGCTAGGAGATCAGAAATCTCAACATTTATTATCTGCTACTTAAAACAAACAAGACTCAGAAAAACAAACAAACAAACCTAGGTTAACTTCCCTATGTAGAAAAAAGCGAAAGTTTGGGTCAAAGACTGCAGCAAACACCTACCTCATTGGCTCTTCTTATTATCTTGTCATCTATGTCTGTGATTCCCATTACCACGATAACTTCAATTCCAAAAAACCTAGTCATTATCCTTCGAATTATATCAAACCTAACATAGGAGCTGGAAGAGAAAACAAAACACACGAGCTTTTACGCAGGCAGGAGTAAGAATAACCATAAACAAAAATAACCAACAGCACTAGCAGCCACAAGGACAATCTAAATACCCTGAGACTTGTAATGAAGGGGTCTTCAGTGCATAAAGTGCGTTTCCAAAACGAGTTACCACCTGCACAGAAGTCAAGCAAATTTCCCTTGAACTGGCCTACCCTCTTCTGGCATTAGTGACACATTACATCAAATTTTCTGAGTGTTTTCCTTTGTTGCATCTCTTTATTCAAGCACCAAAGTACGTCAGAAGCTACATGTGAGCCAGGAGACTCTCAAAGCAAACCGTACAGACACACTGATATTCTTGAAATACACCCCTCGGGCTTTGTATATTCTAACAGGTTTTCAAGAGCCACAGGGCAGAAGAACAGGGAGAAATAAAACAGGGTTCAAATGAACTTTGCTTGGGGTTGAATAACAACTACAGCTACCAACCACCAACAAACTATTTCATTCACACACCACCACAGGTCTTTCCTGATAGCAAAGAAGAGCTGCTCCGGAGGTTATTTTGTTTTATTTACACTCAAGAACAAATTTTCAAAATTATGCAGGCTCCTCGCCACAAAACAGAGTATTTAATGCTGACAGATTGACGTACCTACAATCTGTATGGGGCTGTGGAAGCCCCTTCTGCCCCTCAGAGACTCTCCACTCATAACTCTCAAAACACCCTTTGACTGAGTAAAACCCAATTGTTTGGTGAGATTTTAGAAGGTGACTAGAGGCTCTGGGTCTCCCTGCAAGGCGATGAGAATCCTCAGCCTGTGCTGGCTTTGGAGAAAATGAAGCCCGAAAGGAGACCCACAGACCTACAGGTTCCCACTTGACCTCCAGCACCACATGAACTGTGACACCCACGGCTGTCGGAGCAAAGAAGCATAAGCAGAGGCTGGAAAGTGACTGGCATCCTTCCCCTTAGCTGCAGGGACCAGCTGGCATTAAGGTTCAGGAATACAGATGTGTAATACCTTGATGAAGAAAAAACATTTTTTGTTGTTGTTTGCACTATGCCCATGTTGAAAAAGGCTTTTTGAGAGGTGGAACATGCTGCCAGCAAAATAGTTTTTAACAGATACCAGCTCCCAGGGAGCAACGTTCATCTCATGTGGTGACACGATTCTGTAAGAATATTAAATTGGTCTTTGGATCCCGTTCAGAGGAACAATGCCAGCATCGAAAGCTTAATATTAGATTTAACAGCCCTGCAGTGCTATTTCCCAGAGCAGACACTCATTTTGTACTGTTCTCTCTCCTCTGACCTTCCAACTCAACTGATGGAAGAAACACTGCAAGAGCCAGAGCAGATCTCCTGACCCCTCAGAAAGCACGGTCCTTACCACATCAGGACTGAAAATTATAAAACGAAAACAGCCAAAAACCAGGGAAGCAGCAGAGCAAGCACAAGGGACTGAAGACAATCTCTTCTTGTGTTTGGATTTGCTTTGATTTCTGAGCATTCAGCCAGGAACCTGGATGCCAACCAGGCTGCAACTCACACCAGCACAATCAAGGCCAGACTTAGAACTGAAGGAAATGCATCATCTGCCAGTCTGATTTTCTTCTTTATACAGAATAAGTTTTGGATATTGTGTCACAGCATACAGATCACCTGTTTTGAAGTCTGGAAAATGCACTAGAGAAAGCTGGATTACTTAGAGAAATAAGAAATCCTTAGGCAGGGGAAGGAGGAAGAAAAAGAATAATGCCATTATTTTCAAACTCTTCTCAAGGATTTCAAGCTCATTTCCATTATTCATTTCTGCATTATAGCCTGCCATGTTTGTTGTGCCTGCCAGAAGTTAAACGTAAAGAGAAGGGGAAAACGGAATTCTAATGTTAACACGGTGCAAGACCGCAACAAAACAACCATCTTTTACAAGAGCGGCACAGTAGCAACAGCCATCGCTCCATTTGACTTCATGCTCTTTCTGAGTGCATTTCCTGGCCTGTAGACCCCCCCCAGCAGCATGCATTTCAGCTGGGCCTACAGAAGCTCTGCAACTGGACCTAGCTACTGGGGAAAAAAAAAAACAACAAACACTTTAAAAAGTAAAACAGAAAATTAAGAGCATTCCACCATTCTGAATACATCAGCTGAGCAACAGGATGTCAACAGTGACACGTGCAAGACCACAGACAGTGGGAAGGAACAGCCAACTTCTCGCACGCTGGGGGAGAAAAGAGAAGGGAAGGTCTTCAGCACAGGTGCCTTGCTGCACAACAGCGCTACAGGAACAACACGTGAAGGTGTTGAAGAGGCAGCAGTAAGAATATAACACAGTGACTTATCTGCATGATACACCGCTCTGAAGGCAATACTCAGCCCTAACTATTCTTTCTTACATCAGCGAGTAAAGAGGTCAAACCCAGGCGGCACAGACGTACGGCAAACCGCCAGATCAGGAAAGCCTGACATTCTTAGTTTAGACACGGGATAAGAAGAGACAGGCAAGTAAACCAGCAGAGCGAGCAAGGCCTTCCTACTCCCTCTTACTCAAAAGAGCCTGAAGGCAGGAGAACAAGGAGAACTGCCGACCAAGCTCCACATTCAAAAGCCACAGAGAGATGCAAGACCGAAAGGTGAAACTCTCCACCTCCATAAACACTGTGCTCTGGATCCGCTATACCCCGCGGCAGCTGATCTAGCGGGGAGAAGAATGGGCAGAGCACCCAAAGGTGGGACCAGATACTCTACTCCACAGCCCGGGGTGCTGCAAGGAGATGCCTAGTCTCTCCTTCCTCAGTGAAATGTCTGAGTAGTGAAATGTTACTTTAGAAGAGCACCACGCACACATCCAGAGAGGACAGATACTGGAGAGGCACTGCGGATGCCGCTTCCCCAAGCTCCACTTTGCTCCTTGCAGCATTAAACACTGCCTTTTGCTCAGCAGTCTCAGGAAGCATCTTTGTCCACACAAACTCTGAATCGTAAGATCGAAAAAGTTCTACAGCACCAATCAGTTGTCCCTGAGGGACAGGAATGCTTCTCCGGTTCCCTCCTCATTACGCCACATCAGGGAAGACAGGTAACTACAGAACCTCAGCCGAGTGATGGAGACAAGAAATGCAGCAGCATCTTTTCATACAGCTGTTCTCAAACAATGACTTTAAATTGAAATTATTTCAAGGTGAACTGTAACATGGCCCGTATTACAGTAACTGTAGGTTTAAATGTATAAATTGCTATGACTTTTTTTAAAATATGAAAAGTTCCCCTGCAGGTACTAAGTACAAACAAAATAATTCCAAGACATCATTTTTTTTTATTTTCAGATCACCAGTAAAAAGTTAGGTTAGTTTTCTGCTAAGACTGGAGAAAAAACAAGGAGGAAAAACGCAGCACCGCATACACACAACAGTACAGCAGCGTTTAAGGAGGGGTTGCCAACAGTATTTTTACTATAATTGATATTTTAAAACTTCCCTTTCACAGAAAGCAGCAGCTATGCAGCACCGCGACGGCTCAACATTTGAGCAAAATTCAGCACCAGTTTCTGAACGAACGAAGCTGAGACGGGACCAGCAGCTGTGAAACACCCTACACTGAAAGGGAATTACTCAAACACACCGCATTGGATCCGATGCCAATGCACCTTGTTCTTTCAAGAATTAGGCGGCGGCAGCTCAGGAGCAGCTGAGCTGTCACCGTTGCCCTCAGCTGCACCGGGACCTGCAGGCACCCTGCGCCTCTCCTCATCAGGCGCGCCGCAGAACAACCGGCAGCAACCTTCTCTGGCGTATTTAAAGTATTTTCAAGACTACTTACAATGAAGCTCACTTATTATCGGAATTATCCCAATGACCTACAGAGAAAATGCTGTGCTGGTTTTGTGTTAGGGTTTTTTGGATTTTTTAATTTATTTTTTTAAAATAGCAGTAAGCCACTGAACTGTTACTATCCAAAAAAAGCCTTTAAGCTACCTGGGCTTTCTGAAATTTAAGAACGGATATTTTAACCGTTAACCTTAAAAGCATCTTTTAAATAGTCAGCCCTGAACAGCTTTTCCTGGGCGCTGACACAGTATCCAAGCTAAATCTGAGGCAAAACGGGGTTTCACAGGGACAGGAGGCTCCTCCGCGCCAGGCCCCGAACTCCTCTGCCGGAGAGGCCACGTTATGCCGACAGGATTTGCAGTAACTGGCCCTGGCGCCCTCGCCATCCCTTCCGTCCCACGAGCGTCTCTTTCTGGACGAGCTGCTCCCTCAGCCCCGTCCGTCGTTCCTGGGGCTGAGGTGCGTGTTGCGGGGGGGAACCTAAATAGGATTTTGCCCTTTGCACGGGACAGGAGGCGAAGTGCCAGCGCTGCCCCAGCGGGGTCTGTCACCGGGGCACGGGGTCTGCCGCCCGGACGCACTCCCGCGGCTCCCACCCGCCCGAGCCCACGCAGAACGGGACATCTCCCCCCCTCCCCGGCCCCG
>VWZZ01005685.1:54024-90998 GCA_013399095.1 Psophia crepitans
GCCCCGGCGCGGGGGCTCGGCCGCCCGGGCTGCCTGTGGGCACGGCTCGCACGGTGCCCCGGCCGCGCTCAGCGGGGCTTTGCAGCATCCACACCCGCTGTTCCTCCTGCGTTATCCAGCGGGGTGGGGAGGCGGTGTGCTGCCGCCGTGCTCGGGGACCGAAGTTCTCGTGGTGCCTGACTAAGTGATTAAGTCACTAATTGTTTTGTGGCATCAAGGGGGGAGTATTCTGCATCAGGGCTGCCTGCGTACCGCATTGAGACGGGTTCGGCGGCTGGCATCGGTCGAGGGTCAAAACTTAGGACATCAAACTTATGCATTTCAGCAACTGAAAAGAATTAACTCTGGATTTAATTAGTAAGAAACCTATTTAATTGTAACGATACACATGGCCAGGGTTGCTGCTGCTTAATGGAGACGGCATTAATCTTCTCTGCGTTTGGGTGGGGGATTTTTGTGGTGGTGGCAGGGATGGGGGTTTTGGGGGATTTTTCAGTCGGGTTTTTTTTTTGTGGAGTTTTTTTGTTTGTTAGGAAAAAAGGCACTTGCTTAAGATAGTTAATAACACATCGAATAACAACAATCTATTACTTTCCCCTCTAATTTTACAATTAATTTTGGAACTTTTTGCTGCGCGTATGTATTTGTTTAGTCAGTTCTTTTTAATTACTGATGAGTTTAAAGGGAAGAATTGTCAACATGCACAAAATTACATTTAGTCACTTTCTTTTTTTCCTAAATCAGCATTCGCATTCTGTTCCAGCGGGACCAACTAGAACAAAAGTAATCCAGCGGAGCCGTGAGCCACTTGTCAGATCGCAGGTTCAGGGGATCTGCCTTTGCTGAGCTTTCCGCCTTGCTGCGTGGAAGGCACGCTACGGGCAGGCTCTGCTTCGCCGTTCTCTCCGCCGAAAATATTTATAGGTTTTTTGTTTCTTCCTTGCAGAGATTCTGAAGGACCTGGATGATTACTATGAAAAATTTAAACGAGAGACAGATGCGGTGCAGAAGAGAAGAATGTTGCACTGCATACAGAGAGCCTTGATCCGGAGTCAGGAACTGGGGGACGAGAAGATCCAAATCGTCAGTCAGATGGTGGAGCTGGTTGAGAACAGAACCAGGCAAGTGGACAGCCACGTGGAACTGTTTGAGACTTGTCAAGAGACTAACGACACCACTGGGAACAGCGGGAAGGCCAGTCAAGACAAGTCAAAGAATGAGACAATCACGCAGGCCGAAAAGCCCAACAATAAGAGATCGAGGCGGCAAAGAAATAATGAGAATCGAGAAAACGCTTCAAATAATCACGATCATGACGACATCACCTCAGGAACTCCAAAGGAGAAGAAAGCAAAAACGTCCAAGAAGAAGAAGCGCTCCAAGGCTAAAGCAGAGCGGGAAGCTTCTCCCCCAGACCTTCCCATTGACCCTAACGAGCCAACATACTGCTTGTGCAACCAGGTCTCCTATGGAGAAATGATAGGCTGCGATAACGACGAGTGCCCCATCGAGTGGTTTCACTTTTCCTGCGTGGGACTCAATCACAAACCAAAGGGCAAATGGTACTGCCCCAAGTGTAGAGGAGAAAATGAGAAAACTATGGACAAGGCATTGGAGAAGTCTAAAAAAGAAAGGGCCTACAACAGGTAGTTTGTAGACTTTTCGTAGCGAAGAAAAATAAAACCACCAAACCAGTGTATTTATTGTCGGCATCACCTTTGTTGAGGTGAAAGGATTGTAAAATGTATATTTTTAAAGGAGGTTTAAAACTGAACCATTCCTGTTATAGGGACGGCAATAAGCAATTTTGGTTTTCATTTGGTAAACTGTAACAAGAATGTGGTCTGTGGACCAATGTATTCCAAAAGTAAAGTTCTAAGAGTTTAAACTGAATTATCTTAAAAGATAAATTAATCCTTTTTTTTCTTCCCCCCTCACCCCCCCCCAGTGCTGGTAGCGCTCTACCCATTAAAATTTTGATGGCAAATATCTCTGAAATGTAATTTTGTTTTCTTTAATGAAAAATGTTATTTACCTTTTGAGCAAAATTGTTAAAATAGTTTAGCCATCTGGTTGTATCTGAATAAAGCTGCAATACATTACAAACGTAACTTCTTTCCGTGATAAGCAGTGCAAGAGCAAACAAAAAGGAGGGTAAAATTTGGTTCCTGCTACAAAGTGTCAGTATAACAGTTCGACAGCAAATGTTTAAATAGGCTTAGAGGATTATTTTTAAAAGAAAAAAAAGTTAATAGTTAAATTTTACACAACAAATATTTTATATGCTGGCCAAGTACCACAAGGGCCATTTTAAAATGATTGAATATGTTTTATATTTAACCAGGAAGTGGTTTAGTAATGAGACTTAACATAAACGAAGCTTTATACTGTCACCCATAGTAGTGTAGCAATCCTTAATTTGTTTTAAGTTGTATAAATGTACATTTTTAAGTGGAGTTGCACTTACTGTATTATACTTGGAAACGCAGCCAAATGCCATTGTGTAACCAATGTGCATTTCCTGCTGTATGTATGAAAATTGTACAGCTGTGATATTAAGAAATAAATGAAACAACTTTGACAGTTTGCTGCTTTAGCAATCATGTTTAGTGATCACTCATACAGCTTAAAAAATAAACAAATTTGTCTCTAACCTCAGCAGCTCCAGCAAGCTCCTGTTAGGAAGCCTGAAACTGTTGTAGTGGTAACCAAATTGCAGGTCTGAGAGGGAATCTTTGTAGGCCTTATGACCAGCAAGGTCGTGGGAGAGCCAAAACAGCATTTACCTTTCCATCCCTGTCCACTCTTTTTGCGCTTGCAGTCGCTCCCAGACCTGGCCATTTATCTGAAAATCGATGGTATAGAGCTGGTCTTGCACAGTTGTTTTCATGCTTTTACGCTACAGATATAAACTACTCCATGTTTGTTACCAGCAGGAAGATCTTTTGCGTTGCAGCACTTTCAAAGCGGTATTGGAGCCGTTCCAGGGTAGGCATCGCTGTTCTTCGTGGGCACCTCTAGGAGAGTGTGTTAGCTGTGCCCCAGGCGCTGCGCCTTAGGTCGGGTGTCCGGATCCTCTGCCGCTTCGCTCCCCGGCCAAGCTTGGCCAGGCTGCTGCCTTCGCCTTCGCCCGTGCAGCTGGAGGGGCTGAGCTGATTCCCTCTCCTCGCCCCGCCGCGGGCCTCAGCTGCCAGCGAGCAGGAGATGGGACCGGCAGTAGGACGGGCTGCGGAAACAAAGGTGGTGAAATCTGGTGGGTCAGACAGGAGTCCTGTGAGAATATGGGTGGCCTGGGTTGGGTGGGGTGGTTTGGTTTTTTTTTTTAATTAATTGTGGTGTTTTGCTTCCTGGGCAGTGACACCATGCCACTGAAGTGATGCTGCTCTTCCCCCAGTGTATTCCAGCAGGTCCTTCTGCTGGAAGTAGGGGAGACAAGGTTGGTTTGGGATCCAGTTGCACATGAGGCAGTTGAAGGGGCTGAGTGTTTCCTAACGGTGTACTGAACAGCCACAGGATGGGCCGCATCCCCTTGCGTGGATACTCTGGGCCAGCCAGGCGCACTCACGGGGCGAGCAGAAGTCCTGGCTCGCCGCTCAGTAGGCACGCTGTGCGTTTCCAGTCGCTGCAGGCTGTCACGTTACACCAAGCCACCTTTGCCCTGGGCAAACGGCCGCTTCAAATCTGGGTCTCCTGCTCCTCAGGTGGTTTAGGGCTGGTGTGTAATTTCTCTATTGCCCTTCTTGTTTCTCTCTAAAGCCGCCTCGTTTTCCACTCTCCCTACGCACTTACGGGTCTTTCCTGCTCCTCCCTCCCTCCGCTTGCTGCTGTTGTGGCTAATCCTGACATTTCTGGTCTTTTCTGCCTCAGCCGTTCTGTTGTCCTCCCGCCAGCCTATGCCGAGAACATCCATACTTAGCAGGACTGTACTCGTGAAACCCCGGTGAAACTTTGTGTAGGAACTAGTGCAGGCGCAGCTCCAGACTGTAGCCTTTTTCATACAATTTCTGTCTCGGTTCTGCAGGGTATTTTGAACGTGAAAACCCAGAAGAAAACAAGAAAGGGACGAAAGAGTATGGTAAGAAAGTTTGCCTCCAGGTGGATGTGTAGAGCAATATTTCTATCACCCTTAAATGAATATATTCCATGATCTTTCCAGCTACTGAAGGCTGGCTGTGGCCTCCCATAATTCAGTTTCGATTTTTCACAAAAGACATCTGCGAAGCAGCTTGGAGTTCCGTCGCTTTCCGCATTTCCCAAGACTTCTGTTATTTTCCCAACTCCCCCTTGTTACAGGCTGCCGCGTTGTTCTGCTGCCTGACCCCGAGGGCTGACCGGATGGGCGCCGTACCGTTTGGCGGGGGTCCTTTCAGTCGATGGGCACAATTAATTACTTGAGTTGGATGCGAGGGAGCCTGCCGTGGCACCGAGCTCGCTGCTGGTGGAAGCAAAGCCATCTCACGTTGTGCTGACACGCTGCCAAGCGCTGCGTGCTGCCCAAACTTTCTTCTGGCTTCGGTGTCTCATCTAAACCGCTGTCTTAACAAAACGTCTTTGCGACTTTTTAGTTATTCAGCGTGAATTTCATGGTCACGAGAAACTGCCGTCCTTGGAGCCAGCTTTTGTTATTTCTGCGTGATGGATGAGCTAATTTACAGGGTCCCTTCTAGTGCCCAGCAGGGTGACAGTGCTGTGGTCTCGGGACATCATCTGCAGGTTTGAGAGAACATCTGCATCTCCCGGTGATTCATCAGTTTCAACCGCTGTATCACCTGAAAGCATCCCAATTAAGCGGAACTGCCGTCTCCATTAAGCAGCAGCAACCCTGGCCATGTGTATCGTTACAATTAAATAGGTTTCTTACTAATTAAGCACAGTTGCAGATTAACTGTGTCCTGATTTCGTGGAGCGTGCAGAATAAATACAATTGAATCGGACTGCTCCACCGGTCTCATTTTTTGCTGGGGTATTTTTAGTTAATCTTTGTATTGTAACACCAATGAAAGAGAGAGATGAAATGTTGTAAACTGTTTCACGGAACGCAATACCAAAGAAGTCCTCTGTAGCAGAAACGTTTCAAGCCAAGTTTGAACATCCTTGGGAGTGCATTCTGTTGCTTTAGACTCCTTGTCACCCCCACGGCCTACCTGCTCAGTGTACGTTGAAAAAAACCCACCCCCTGTGCTAGCCATAGCTCAAAAGAGCTAATACTGTCTCGCTTCTGCGTATCAAAAGGAGTGCGAGTGTTCGGTGTAACGTCAAAAAATAATCAAGCGAGCAACGCTTCGTGTAGCTGCTCACTTTCCCGGCTGTTCCTGAAGTCCCAAATGAAACGAGAAGGAGGAATGACACAGCAAGGAAGAGCACCGGAGCAAGCGAAGCGTGTCTAGGAAGTGCTGAGAGACAATGTTCAGGTTTTCTCCCGAGTTTGGGTTGCCTGGATTACTTTTCCCGGGAAGCGCTTACTGTTGCCGGTAGTCGGAAATAGCTAAGGCACCCCTGTCCCCTCGCGCAGCGGGCAGCCGTCTGAGTGCGGAGGGCCGGTGGCTCTCCCCGGTCGCGGGCTTCAGGTTGTCGGTGTGTGAAGCCCGATTATCGGGTTAAACGGGTCCTTCGCTTCGCTTTGCTTCTCCAATGGTGGTGGTACCGTCCCTCACCCCTCTGCAGGACCTCGCCGCTCTTGCAGCTCCGCCATAAAATAAGGAAGGGGCTCGACACCAAACTTTTAAAAACAGGTACCAGTGCTTAAATATCTGGCTCTTACTTGAGAAGCATAAGCAAACATCGTGGCTTAACATTCTTGAGAAGGACTCCTGGCTTTGCTGTCCTCTCCAAAACAGCCTGGCAGTTCAGCTAACCGTTTGTAAAGGCTTTGTGTGCCATCCATCTAACATAAGGTCCTGAATTCTCAGATGCCGCAGTAACGGAGAGCGTGCAGGTAATCCCTGTGGGACGCATGCTTTGTGGAAGTCAACATTCCTTTCAGTTGTTGGGGTGAGAATCCAGCCTCCATCCAAATTTTAGGTAACTAGTGAAGCAGGGAGCAAAAAATGTGCCTGAAATGGCAGAATTCTCGCAGTACAGGAGTCGGAGTTTATATGCAGGCGTGCTGTGAGCACCGTGCGCCTGCACACTGCGTTCACCCCCCAAACTAAAAGTTTCCAGGCAATTCCTCAGTTTGCTTACCAAATGTAGTCCTGTGGGTACTGACACTATCGTTCACTTTTAAGCTGCTTTAAGCTGTGATTTTTATTTTCAATAGCTTACTTCAGTAAGTCAGCCTTCCTATACAGCTGTCGGCTGAGACTGAGGGCTGGAGAGACTCAGGGAGCAGCAGAAGGTGCGGGCGGTAGGTGGTATGTCAGGTGTCCACGCAGGCACTGGCCGAGCTGGGCCCGACCTTCTCCTTCTGCTTCGTGCTCTGGGGAAAGGATCGCGATGCAAGGAAAACGGAGTGATCTCTTGCGTCTGGTTTGCTGATGAGTCAGGTGAGGCCTTGCGAGGTTAACGTATTACAGAATCATGGTATCACAGAATGGTTTGGGTTGGAAGGGACCACAAGGATCATCTAGTTCCAACCCCCCTGCCAGGGGCAGGGACACCCTCCACCAGACCAGGTTGCCCAAAGCCCCATCCAACCTGGCCTTGAACACTGCCAGGGATGGGGCAGCCACAGCTTCTCTGGGCAACCTGTGCCAGTGCCTCACCACCCTCACAGGGAAGAATTTCTTCCCAACATCTAATCTAAATCCCTCCTCTTTCAGTTTAAGCCCATTCCCCCTTGTCCTGTCACTGCACTCCCTGACAAACAGCCCCTCGCCAGCTTTCCTGTAGGGCCCTTCAGGTACTGGGAGGCTGCGATCAGGTATCTGGGCTGGTAACTTGGCATCATAACAAAAATAATAATACGGACTTAAAATAAACTTGGATCTTCTAAGTGAACATTGTAAAACTTGGGTGAGACAGATAGAGTCACCTTTATACTCTCACTTTGCGGGAGAATTAACGCAATTTAAACAGCTGCTGTCCCCTCGGTGCTATGCATCCTGACCACCCTCATCATACAATATGCTCCACTAGTTCGATTTTTTTTTCCTCCAAAATAAATCAAACTTGCAAAACCAAGGTTTTTAGTGATAAGGATGAGAAACCCAAGTGAATTGTGCGTAAGTGATTTACCTGCAAACAGAAAAGAGTGTTTTGCTATGTTAATTAAAAGATATATATCAGGGGACTTTTCTTTCCGCCAGCCTCCTCTCTCCTTGAGATTTGCGTGGTTTCATCTGAAATAAAATGCTCCGTTCTCATAATAGCTTCTTCAGTCTTACAACTTTGGGAACAGACAATTTATTGAGAGCCGTCCCAGTAAAAGATGAACTGTTAGATACACGTTCCGCAGAATGATTTTATTCAACAGCTCAGAGATTAAGGGCAATTCTTCAGAAAACTCCCCTGAGTCTGCATGCTTTGGTTTGCAGGTGTCCCTGGAGATCATTGAAAGTAGAAGGAAATGAGTGTAACATGTCTCAAACTTTAATCATGTCTAATCTGTGGTCACAGTTACTCAAAAACTTTGATCGGGATCATATCATTTTGGCATCCTGTCACCGCAGAACAGAAATATGATTGTTTGGATGCCCTGATTTTGCCTTCCATGCTTTATCAGGATTTGATTTCTTTTATGTTTTGCCTCAGTTTTTTATCTGCTGGCCCTATTCTGCTTGGATTGGAGACAGCTTCAAGAAGACAAAAGTAATATTTTTAGATTAAAATTACCGATACTACTCTCAGTCTTTGTTATCCACACACTTTTTTTTTTATTTCCTTTCTTTTCTTGGGAATATAGGAGGTGTCGTGAGAGCTCCCTTTTGCTGACCCCTTAGAATCAACACAAAGAAAAGGGGGAGAGAGACTTGTAAGGGTGAAAGCAATACAACACCAAGGTAAACAGCTGGACTTTGATACCAAAAGTCATCCTTCCTAGACCATAAAAGATTTAAAGGATTCAAATTTAAAGGATTTAATTTCTATCTAAATAGCTTTGAGGGAAGTAGAGCATCACATTTCTGGAAAAAAAAAAAAAAAGCTTAACACAAAGTACGTGACACTTTCACACTTCTGGTTTGGCTGAAAGGGCCAGAGGCTGCCATGTGCAGGGACAGCAGTGAAATTTTGCAAAGCCAGAACTGTGTTGCGCTGTTCAAGACAATACTGAAAAACTGTTAGAAGGGGGTTACCAAGGTATCCTCTCATCTACAGAGGTTATTTTACAGAAGGTGCTGCTGGCCAGGAGGTGTTTGTAGTCTGCATGGACAGCTAGATGAGTGATCAACAGATTGGTTAGTTGGGCTCAGAGTGTTGTGGTTAATGGCTCATATACCTTCCTGGGAGCTGGTCAGGAGCGGAGCACTGCAGGTCTGTCCTGTGACCTGTCCTGTTTAACATCATTATCGGTGAACTGGAGGCAGTGGGGAAGGGCTCTCATGGTTTAACCCCAGCCTGCTGCTGAGCCCCACTCAGCTGCTCCCTCACTCCACCCCGTGGGTAAGGGGGAGAGAACCAGAAGAGTTAAAGTGAAAAAACTCACGGGCTGAGATACAGACAGTTTAATAAGTGAAGCAAAAGCCGCGTGCACAAGCAAAGCAAGACAAGGAATTCATTCCCCACTGCCCATGGCAGGCAGGGGTTCAGCCATCCCCAGGACAGCAGGGCTCCGTCATGCGTAATGGTGACTTGGGAAGACAAACGCCATCACTCTGAATGTCTCCCCCCCCCTTCTTCCTTCTCCCCCCAGCTTTACATGCTGAGCGTGACCCCATATGGTATGGGACATCCCTGTGGTCAGTTGGGGTCAGCTGTCCCGGCTGTGTCCCTTCCCAACTGCTTGTGCACCCCCAGGTTACTCGCTGGTGGGGTGGGGTGAGGAGCAGCAAAGGCCTTGGCTCTGTGCAAGCACTGCTCAGCAGGAACGAAAACATCCCTGTATCATCAACACCGTTTCCAGCACAAATCCAAACCACAGCCTTGGACTAGCTACAATGAAGAAAACTAACTCTACTGCAACCAAAATCAGCACAAGGACTCTCTTGTCAAGGTTGGCAGTGGCACCAAACTGGGATGGTGGCACCAGTCAATAGGCTCGATGCTGGGTCTGCCATCCAGAGGGACCTAGACAGGCTGGAGTGGGGGCCCAACAGGAACCTTGTGCAATTCAGCAAGGACAGCTGGATTCACACAGCTCTCCAGAATTCCACAGGAAACACCCACGAACTCTTATTTCAGATATAAGAATCCATTGAAGCATTGGAGATGAGCCTGTAGCTTCATCCGTGGATATCAGCACTATAAAGAAAGAAGTAAATAAGCAGAGTAACCCTCTTAACACATCCTTAACTGATCCTGACACAAGTTCACAGCTCTGGGGTCTTGCAGGGTGATTTTTTTTTTTCCCTTGGGAAAAGGTAATCCATGGTGATTTCTTTTCTGTCAAATACAAACGAATGAACATATATCACCAGCTTTCCTAAACCTTTTCCTTAATCAGAGTGCAGGAGTAGGGAGTCCCTGGGTTATATTGTTTATCTGAAGATTTATGTTTTGGTTTTGCTGTGCCTCAGGTAAGTTCCCAGCTCCCCACATCTTGTTTCTGATCAATTTTAGACAAATCCAAAACATCTATTTTTGACTGCTGGGGTTTTTTTGTTACTACTTTAGCACCTGGATATGAACAGAGCTGTTTGAAATGCTCGCAAGTGGTAGGGAAAAGTTTGATGCTGAAAAGCTCCACAGTTCTGAGGTTCCTACATAAACTTCTGTAGCAATGGGATTTTCTGAGCTTAGCTGTACACAGAACTTTTTTTTTGGGGGGGGGGCTGGGTTGGTTTTTTTTGAGTGAAGTTTTCATAACTGCAATTTTCTTTCTATGTATTCTGTAACTCAGGAAACAGAACATTCGCAGGGAAGATACCGTATTTATCAGAAAGGGAAGATGAAGGTTTTGATGAAAAGGAGGAGAGAAAAACAGCATAAAATTGTGCACAGGCCTATATTGTGGGTCAGGAGCTGGTGTCTCTGCCACCTTGTCCTCTGCGCACGGCGTGAAGCTGGTACGGCCGTATTTGCTGCCGCTGTGATGCCCGGAGCTGGGCAGCTGGGCACAGCAGCAGTACCGCACCTCCCCAAACTACATGAAGGTTCTAGGCTCTGGGAAGGAAGGAGGCTTTACTTATGGAGCCGAACCTGGGCCAAGAGATATCTTTGGGATGTCACTGCCTCAGTGTGTGTGCCTGCCCAGGACAGGGTGCTCCAGGGGGCCACAGGGCCCTGCCCAACCCCGGAGGGTGTTTTTCTTGATCGTGGTAGCATGCCTGTGAAACCACAGTTTATTAATTTTATCTGCTTTATGCTAATAGAGAGCTGTTTCTGCAACTTCTGAATTTATTTAGCCCAAAGCAAGACCAACCAGTTCTCTTGCATATACTGGAAGCCTACTGTAAGAAGCAAGATTGACGACGAACATAAACGAACCCAAAGAACAGGTGCTGCTGTAGAAGACTGGGAATTGGGACTAAACTGTCATTCACATGCAGAAGCACAATTCCCACTGATTTCCTATCTCCCGCCTCTGACTATCTACACGCACGGTGTCTTATCGCCCAGCCCGCACCATCCTTCCCATCCTTCTGTGCCCAGTTCTGCTGACAGATGAACCCCTACAGCTTTTACCCAAGCCAGTTGGAATTTCAAATATGTTTTACACGATAAGCTTACTTACTTAAAATAAGTCAGTCAGTCTTGTTTTCACAAGATCCAGTACAACTGGGAATTCATTTTGTTATAGCAGGGTCTTGATTTTTTCCTAAGGTTCCCATGAGGCAGATGTTGCCAGGCTTCTATGGGATTGGACACGATAAATTACTCCGTATGATTCCTGTCACTACGGCATGGCTTGCCTGCGGTAACTGGGTAACTGCAGATTTGCCAGTCGTACCATGGGGAAAGTGTAAGACAATCGCTGAATATACCAACAAGGAAAACAAATTGGTGTCTAAGTTGGAAGTGGTAGTTAAAACGTTAAAAATATGAATATAATAGGACGGTAGCAATTAAAAAATCTAAGTATTTACAAAAGGGCAGAAGCAAAGATTGAAGTCAAGGCAGGTAGATACCTTGAGACATTCGTATCAAAACCCTTTTCTCTGCTTCTGTGTCCTGTTACCACTAGAGCAAAGATCTGTTTACGTCTACCTGCCTTGTATCAGATTAACTTCCAGTATCAGCATCAAAACCTCTCCGGTTGTCACTGTGTTGTGATCCAAGACCTAGATTTCCTACCCTGAAGTCCAGACACTGCGCTCAGGCATTGCCCCCCCACCCCCCCACCCCCCTTTTCCCATGACGCCGTCCAAGGAACAACAGCCACCCCTCCGCTGCAGTTTGGCCCTGCAGCTTGCTGCTCAAGGTTAGACCTCTGCTAAACCACAGTTGCCTGCACTCTGTCCTGGGCCCATGAAAATCCCCATTCACACACAAAGTTAGGAGAGAGCCTGGAGACACCTGAAGGGGAAAGATTTGGCCGCCCCCAGTCCCTTCCCATGGGGCCACCCACCCTCTCCTTGGGTGCCAGATGAGTAAGCCTAGGTGATACGTGGTGACACTGAGTACAAAGAGTAGAAGTCTGGGCAATTGAGCAATCAGGCAACCTGGTCTAGTAGAGGGTGTCCCTGCCCATGGCAGGGGGGTGGAACTGGATGATCCTTGTGGTCCCTTCCAACCCAAACCGTTCTGTGATTCCATGATTCTATGACATGTTGCCTTGTCGCTGCCCCAGCAGACCTTGTGTTTGTTTTGCAGATGATGACCTGCTCCTTTTAGCAGGAGAGCGAGGGAAAGGCACTAGCAGCTAGGGTTGCCTCACCTCCCTGTTGTGCAGGAATGAGACCTGCAAGGGTTACATCTCCCTCAGCCTTAGGGAACCTATGAAATAAAAGAGACAGCTAGCAGCTAGTGGCAGACAAAGAGAGGGAAAGAAAGGGAGGTTTAAAAAAAAGGTCTCTATGCAGGGAAAGTTGTAGAAGGATGCTGCAACAGGGCTGTCAGAGCAGCCTGGGCAAACCCTGCTGATTTCAGCCTTTATCCCAACCTCTGTGGTACACATCTCTGCCACACAAGAGAAGCTCCCTTGTACCGGTTAAGGAGCAGTCCTTACATCCTCTAATTGCAACAGAGAGGCACTCTCTGGGTGGTGAGAGGCTCCAGCTGTACGGCATTGAACGCAGCCCTCTTTTCGTTAGGGTTTGTCTCCACCCCGCTTTAGAAAGGCATCGTAGAGCTCCAGAGAGGATGCTGCATGTTTCCAAGCACTCACTCAGATCTTCTCCGGGCTCGCGAGCTCCCGAGTCTGCTGTCGGTACCATCACTCCCTGCAGTTTGTTTGCCTTAGTGAGCTGCACCTTCCATCCACGCTAGCTTCACACCAATGCAGCAGCTGTGGAGAGAGGCTTCAGCAGGAAAGTATTATTTAAACAGCCTGCTGGAGTGGATTCCCAGCCCCTTTTCTGTGCTCAGCGCAGGGCACCGTGTAAGCAAAGCACTACCGACTGGTCTGTACCTGAGCTGTGGTACCCGAACCGCACAATAAGGAGGTAAACGTCAGTAGCTGTAGCACCACCAGGATGCTGGTCTCACATGGGACCTCTGCAACCTGGGGTTACCACTGGCCGGATGTGTGCGCGTCAGCTGGGCACCGCAGCTGCTAAGCTGTGGTGTTGCAAACCAGCCTTCCACCCACAGAAGACACTTTGCTTCAAAAGTGAAATTTCACATCTGAAGCACCAGCAAGGTGTTGAGCCAGAGGCCTTTTCAGAAACATCAGACATGGAGAAGTCGTCCCGAGGTCTGGTGGCAACCTTAATCCTTAAAACAGGGCTCCTCCGGCTCCTGCTTCCTGTCCCTGTCCTGCCGTGTGGAGGGCACAGCTCCGCTGGCTTTTGACCCATGCAATAGGGTATCTTGAAGTAACCCACAGTCCCTTACGAACCATGTCTTTAATTTTCAAGCTGGGGTGTGGAGACGAGCTGGAAAGAGAGCTATCTACCACATCTTTTCCCTTAATTCCCCCATGCAGCTCCCCCCCACGCCCTCTGTGCCCACAAAGCAACAGCGATCCACAAGTTCACAGTCCCCAACCTGAGCTACTGGTGGATCTCCGTAAATGGTTTGTACAGCTTTCTTTGGTCTGAACTTAGGTATTGTTCTAAGTTTTTCCTTTCTTAGAAATAAGCAGTTCAGCAAACAGGCATGTGTATGGGCTGGGGGTTGTCTGAACAGCCAGGCCCCTCTTTGAATATCGATGTTCCTGGTCCAGTTCTGCCCAAGCAGCTTCCCTCATGCCCCTACCTCTGCCTTCCTCTGCAAGGTGCGGGGAAAGTAAAATTAAAAAAAATAGCTGTGGTGTTCAGGCAAGTGAAATCCACTGGTTTTAGAACAGGTGAAAAGTATCAATGATTGTTTGTAAAGACCAACAATGTATTACTTGAGGATTTCTGGGCGGTCTGGAAAAATAAGTTTATCCTCCCCCATCTCTACGTGAAAGTGAAGGCTGGGGTACAGAGGTGGTGTCGATGTGTTCAGGGTCGTGCAGCAAGCGGGTGGGAGGCCGTGGATGGGGCAAGCTGGGAACTCGTAGCACGTTCAGAGGAGGGCAGAGCAGAAGGCAGCTTATGTTTTGGCAGCCATCATATTTGTAAATGGGACTGTTGTTATTTTTTCCCTTTCTCTTGAGGTTTGGGTAAAATGGATATATATTTTCAACTTAAAACACTGTTTAGCAAGCAGGACACCCGTGGAAAGGGCTGGCCAGCAGCCCTGGGGAGCGATGCCCTCTCCCTCAGCCTAGGGACAGTTTTCTCCCCGCAGGCTGCCCAGCCTGCCCGGTGCGGGCAGCTGTCCCCGTCCTCTCCTGCGAGCAGCAATGCTGCGGCACCAGGCGCCTGGGCAATGCACACCCTCTTGGGCTCCCCTTTTCAGTTATTTATGATTTTGCCTCGAGCTTGAGTTGCCAGTCCCTACTCGGACACCTCTGTGGCTTCACTGTTGTTACTCCTCCTCTGGAGCCTTTTTTTTGCCTCATTCATATTCTGGGGGAAGTTGCTGAATTAAAGCAAATTCTGTAAATTCCGTGGGTAATATACAGCTTCACTGGCACGGCCTGAAGCTTTTATTGGTAACCGTTATCTCTAACTACAGATTCTTTTTCGTACGATTCCTTCCCACGAGCTCGGTAGTGGGGAGGTTATTGCTGAGGCGATAACTTTCTCACATACCCGTTTATGATTTTGTTCCTGCAGCCCCCAGGCGAAGGAGAGCCGCTGCCCGAGACGGGCGTGCAGAGCCAGCCGCCCAGCTGGAAAGCGTGCTGCAAGGTTGGAACAGGGAGAGGGTGAAGCAGGAATTTCTGGATTAAATCCTCTGATTCATGTTGTGCAGAACTCATGGCCTGAGGGATTTTCCCCAGCATTGCTTTTAATCGGTGGCATTTTTTTCAGTCCCCTGCTTTCTGCATTAGCAGCACACGGGCAGGTGTTTGGTGTTTGCCCACGACTGCAAACAGCGACTGCTAGATGCTGCCCTGCTGTTTGCTCGTGCTGAAGAGCCTGATTCTCGCTTCCAGGGCAAGTTGCTTCATGTCCCTGACCGCACTGGGGACCCTGCCAACAGCAGGCAAGAAAAATGTACCGTCAGTTCAAGGTCCCACTTTGTAATATGCTTCCCAGTGATGGCAGAGTGATGTAAAAGGCCTTTGCCTGGAGACCTCCATGCCCAAGAGCAGTTATGAGCTTGGGGATGTAGTTTCACAGGAGGGTCAGGCCAGAGCTGTGGCCCTCAGAGGTGGGATCATGCAACCAAGCAGCACGAGTCTCTGCTGTCATCTAGAGCTCCTTTGCTGACTCAAATGTCTTCCAGAAATTTGGCCAGGGTGGCTCTGAGATGCCACAGGTTGTGATTGATTGTGCCAAAGTCACTAATGCCTTTGCTGTGGCCAGTCACCAGGTCCACTTTGCACCTTCTTGATGGACTTGATGATCTTACAGATCTTTTTCAACCTAAATGATTCTATGATTTCTCTCCTTATTTTGCTCCTCAGCTTACTAAGCCCTGGCATCTTTCCCTCTTTACAACCCTGGGCACTGACCATCTCCATTTGCTTCGGACACTTGGTGCAGGGGGGCTCTCCCTAGCTGGAGGGGGAGCAGGCTCTGTCGGCTGGGCTGTAAGTTTGTGCGTGTGTGTGCAAGTGTGCACGTGTGTGTGCATGCAGGCACCAGCCCCACAAGGACGTAGCCTTGAGCCCTGGCAGCAGGACAGCATCGAACTGCCTGGGCCAAGGTACCTCAGACAGACTCGCAGTTCCCACAGAGACGCCAGCCGCCATGCTCCCACCTCCCTTTCACAGAACCACAGAGCGGTAGGGGTTGGAAGGGACCTCTGGAGATCATCTTGTCCAACCCCCTTGGCAGACCAGGGTCACACACAGCAGTTTGCACAGGATCACGTCGAGGTGGGTTTGGAATATCTCCAGAGAAGGAGACTCCACAGCCTCTCTTTCCTCCCTCTCCTTTCCTTGCTTTGGGGGATGTTTCTGGGGTTTTGGCATCATCTGAAGAAACTCTGCTTGTTGGAAGGGTTTAAGTCAGTTGTGCACCCCTGTCTCCTAAGCAAAGAAAGGGCTGAGGGCAGGAGGGAAATTAAATCCTCAGGGACGGTACATCAGATGCTTTTACTGGAAATGCAAATTATGGTACTACGTAACACGTACTGATGTTCTAGGTACAACAAAATAAATTACCTAATCTACTCACCTATTCTCTGATGAAAACCTACTGGTTTGGACTGGCCTCATTTTCTCTTTGTCTGCAGCTCTCTGATTGCATCCTGTTTAATTCCCTCTTCCATCAAGAAACCACACTTCCAAATGTGAGCATTGTTAGTGTGCTCCGCCTTAATTAGTTACACTAATCTTTGTTGAAGCAGTCGGAATTCAGAGGAACCCAGTAAAAACGGATTTCCCCACCACCACCACCCCCCATTAGCCTTGTCTGCCAGGCTGGTTTTTGTTGTTACAGTGCTGACCACATCTGGTAAAATTTCCACAGCTCTAAGGCCACCGGTGGAGACAACTAGCACGGAAAGCGTCCAGCAGCATGTGAAGGAGGACAGAGGCAGGAACAGGCACCATCCTCATGCTGGAGGCAGCCAGCCGAGACCTTGCACCGAGGGTTAGTTCATGGTGTATCCCTGCCAGAGGGGATGTTAAGGCATTTTATTTACAGTGCCTCAAGGGTTGCACTGTCCACCTGCTGGGAAAACACAGCAACAGAGATTTTAGGAGCCTCTGGACAAAGCGGTGCCCTGGGGTTTTTTTTTGAGAGCTGCCACCGGTACCGTGGGGTGGCACAGCCTGCTCCGCCTGCACGGCTGGCCGGCGGGCACTGCCCGGGCTCGGTGTTTTTACAGCTGTTACTTTCTTGTGGGATTTATTTGCCCTCCTGTTTTCCTTACTTGATTTCTTGATTGTTGCTCTTCCTGAAAATACTTTTTGCAGAGGTTTACACCCTTGGCTTGATGGAGTGTTTTCCGTACCTACGCAACCAGTCCTCCCCGTGAGGGAGGCCTCTGCCCACCCAGCACAGCTCTGGCCTTGCAAAGGGACTCCTGCCTCTCTCCCTGAGCACTCCATCAACCAAAAAACCATTAGCAGATCCTTGACGAGTGACTTGTGCTGCTGTGGCTGCTGCCCAGCTGAGTGGCTTGCCGTGTGTGGTGGCCGAGCCCAGGAGCACAGGCGGGCAGCAGCGGGGAGGCAGCCCTGTGCTTCCAGCAGAGGTCTGTCCCACAGAGGTGCTGACCACACCAGCATGACCATCCATGGATTTATCCCCTCAGATCCCACGGTGCAACCAGGCCAGTAGCCAGGCACCCTTCCAAAAGATGTTTTCTTGCAGAAGCAGCATGTTGTCCGATGCATAAACTGCACCTTCGAACCTTTGATATGTGATGTGTAACTGTGCCCTGGGTTGGACCTAGCGGATGATCCATCTCCAAATAGATCTGGCTTTTCAGGAAGGCACGCTGAAGCCAGCGCCCCGTACTTCTGAGGTTTCGGGGACTTGAGAAGCGTTGGACTTACAGGGCAAGGGGGAAGCAGCTCTGCTGGCCGTGCAAAGGCAAGTGATGCACGTGCAAGCTGTGGGTCACATTAGGAGGGCTTTTCCTAGGATTCAAGAAAGCTTTATAAATGAACCAGGACAAGGGGCAATGGGCACAAACTGGAACACAGGAAGTCCCATCTCAATATGAGAAAAAACTTGTGTACTCTGAGGGTGACGGAGCACTGGGACAGGCTGCCCAGAGAGGCTGTGGAGCGTCCTTCTGTGGAGACATTCCAAACCTGTCTGGACGTGATCCTGTGTGATGTGCTCTAGGTGGTCCTGCCTTGGCAGGGGGGTTGGACTTGATGATCTCCAGAGGTCCCTACCAACCCCTACCAATCTGTAAATCTGAGAATCTATGAACTGTAGAGACAAATGGCTTCAATTTTTGAGAGCTCACTGTATATAAAGATGGCATTTACCCAGAGAAGCGCTGTTTCCAGAGTATACAGAGAACTGGAATACGCTGTTAGATTGATCCCTTGTAGCTGAAAATTACCATTACTGTTCAATTGCATACAGACATCTTAAATTATTAATGGGATTCCTGCCTGAGGGTAGACATTGTAGAGTCACGTTCTGAGATTTTTAAGAGCTCTTTGGTCGCTCACAACTAGGGCTGTTAAATACAGTTATTTGCTTTATACATCTTAAATGGATCAATATCAACTGAAGAAATATCAGGGGGATAGAGAAAGAGTAAAGGAGTAGGAGTAAAGCTGCTGCCAGCATCTCTTGGGTCTTAAGGGACATGTAAATCTGACTGAGGTTTTGCCCCTTAACTTAACTGTGACCTTGTTACCGGCCAGACCCTGAATCCTGGGTGAAATTCATGCGGTCGCACCCAGCACATACGCTGTAAGCAAAACCCAGGCTGTCACCTTTAATCAAACCTTTTCCAGCTGCTTAACGTGTCTGGGAAAAGGAACTGTAAAGCCGTTCTCCTTTTTCTGATGGGAAGCAGGTTGTCAAAGCCCACATTTCGCTTTCTTTGTGGGCTAAAGTTTCCACGCCGGAGTAGCAGGCGTTACACGCCAGCTATGTAACTTCCTGCGGAGCGGCTTGGGAACCGGCTCCAGACCCGCACGTGCCATTGCCCTCACAGTCATGGGTGTCCCGTGGGGTGTCTTCCAGAGTACCAAATGTCTGTAAAGCTTGGAAGGAGATGACCAGGTATCCACACACAGCCCTTGAAGCAGGGAAGCTGTCCTATGTAGTCTGATGAGCTCTTGGTCACCCAGAGGGCTTGTCTTTGCACTTCCCTCTCCGTATGGAAAGCTGTATTTCACTCCTGGATCCAAATGGCTTCTCTTTTGAAAAGGCACACCAGCAGAGATCGCACACGGGGCTTCAATCCGCCTCTTTGTCTTTGTGCGACACCTTGATCAGGCACCTGCGTCCATTGCTGTTGTTCTTGCTACTCTTCTCCTCTCACCAGCTTCTCAAAAATGGCTGTCATGTAGGAAAAGTCAGGCTGAGGTGGAAGAAGCTGCTTTGCCTCCTCCTTTCCAGGTTCCCGTTTGCGCTATTCCTCCTTCTGCAGCTGTCTTGGGGTAAGGTTTCATAAGATGACGAGAGCCAACGCAGCGGCTTGCTGCTGCCAAAAGAGGACGGTTCCCACCCCAAGCCCTGGCCAAAGTTCACACCACCACCTCTGCTAGGTATGCCGTGCATCGGGCTCCCCTCTGAGCAACAGCAGCGGGTGGGGTTTGCATTTCAGTAGGTAAATGGGCAGAGGGGAGGGTCTGCAAAGGTGCGAGGGAGGCGGTGGGATGGTGTGGCCAGCAGCAGGAGAAGTGGGACCAGCTCCTTTTTCTCAGCCGCAGGCAGCTCTGCCGGCTCAGCTGGACGTCAAGCTTCAGCTGCAGACCGCAGGGCAGGTTTCTGCCCCGTGCTTTTCGGGTGCCACCTCTCCCCACGCCCGAAGGAAGAGCCCTCAGGGTGGCAGACACTTCACCGCGCTGTGCGCTGCATGTGGGTGCCAAGTGCCCGTGCTCGCAGGAGAAATTCAGGGGAGAATTTCGAGCCCTCCCTCTTGGCAAGATGGTGATATTTGCTATTACAAACCCCGCTGCGCCATAAGAAAAGCCCTTCTCCAAACAAAAGGAACGCGTAAGCAGAGTTGTACAGCTTTGAATAGTACTTATCTTAATGCCGACACTCTGAAGCATGGTTCATTTTAATTCTTGTAAGTAAAATAACCTTCTGTTCAGCAAACCCATTGAAAAGAGAGACCAACCCAGATGTTTTATTTTTAATCCAGGATAAATCTATGCAGGCACTGGCATATCCTTTCTTATATGAAGAGTCATTCTCGCCGAATTAACTCATACTGTTGCTATCTATTCCATTCAATCTACTCATTTCTTTATGCAACCCTGCTGCCCTCTGACTTTCCAACAACACTGGAAAACTTCAGCACCGAAGTAATGAAGATGGTGATTTAGTATGCCACAAAGGAAAAGGAGAAAAGATTAGCTTTCTAACATCGCGGGGAGAAGAGCTGTTATATTCGACGCCTCATTGCCACAAAATGTGTCTCAATACAAGCATGTTTTGTAATACGTTTATCTTAAATCAAGCATGGAATTATTAAGACTGATGCAACACACCTGGAATCACAGCACAGTAATTAGCCTGCGAGTGCCACCAGTTCAGAGCATTTCAAAGTGAACGGTGCTATTCGGAAATGTGATACAGTACGTTCACAATTCCCAAAGAGTAAATCAGCTCATTCCACCCGTCCCAATGTCACCAAAGAAATGGTCTGATATAATATACCCAAACGTATTTAGGATTTGAAAATGAGAATGAATTTATAAGATTTTTGAGTCTGGATAGATTGGATTGAGTTTCAAAGTTAGCATTTGAACCAGATATTGAGTGGATTCTGTGGTACTTTGCAGTGTGGTCCATACACAGTGAACACGTGCAGAATAAGGTTCAGAGGTAAAAACCCCAAAAAACTACAAACCCAAACAACAAGAATGTTGCTTTTGATGGAATTACCTCTTCAGAAACTTTTAGGAGCTAAAATGTCACACTGGAAAACAGGATCATTCAAAATTCCCCAGGAAACAAAGGTGTAATGGATGTTGATACTACTACATGTTTTTGAAGACTGAAAACTCAAATCTGATCCCTGAAGACGCATTTAGCCAGACTTGACATTCAGGCCCAGAAGGTTGTGCCAAGCCGCTTAAAAGTCCAGGACTTCATTTTTAGCCAGCCGTTCCTACATTACAAATGCACAAATGCCATTCAAAGATGACCTAGAAAGAATTACATGACACTAATATCGTAACATGAATCCGTCTTCAGGAGTTGTTACACGGTTTTGATTTTGCCTAATATGTCATATTTGTGAAGCTGAGGTTCAGAAGTGACGCTGTAGTAATTTGTTAGCAGTGGAGTGCAAAAGCTATCTGACATATGGCAAGGAAAATCCAAAGCTGTGGTAGTTCAGCCATCTATCAGAGCTTCAAAAACAGCTACCAAAAGTCCCTTAAACCAAGGGAAGGTGCTTGAGGAAAGCACTTTGAATACATCACGGTCCCTAGTGTGGATGTCAAGGTCAGCAAGGTCAGACTACTAACCATCATCGAATCAGAGGTATTGCAAACACTTTTCAGACATGTGCATGGTTCAATACCTTTGGTGGTATAAATCAACCTGATTAGAATCAAGGAGGTAATGAATGACCTCTTTAAATCATGAAACCTTCCCTGGCAAGTCACTCTCCATCAGAGATGTTTCCAAGGGCCGCAGGCTGGCTGCCAGGACTTCTTTGCTAGGCAAAGCCTGAGCAGAGGGTGCGCAGAGCTCGTGCGTGAAGGCAACGCACACGCAGGTTCAAGCAGTAAACTGTTCCATGTGCTACCAGGGCTCCCACCTCTCGTGCCCTTCACTTATTTATTATTTCACTGAACATTGAACGTTCTTCCTTTCAGCCATGGAAAAGCAGCAGATTTTTGCCAGAGAGGCTATTAGAGGACATATTTCCCCTTTGGCTATCGCCTGATGTTACTAGCTCTTACACTTACCAGATGACTGATGAAAGCAGGCACCGAGTGCTTGAGGTCCTCCAGCACACGTGCTGAACCTTCTATGCTGCTAGTTTGTCCCAAGCCATCCCATTCGGCAGTCTGCTGTTTCTGTGAGGAACATCACCACCTCCTGGCTCACTATGAGATCACTTTATTACTACACAAGACACAAAATGGAAATAAAACAGGTTTGTTTGACCGAAGTAAAATGGTAAGCATGTTCAAAGTGTTAGCCCGCTTAAAAAAACCTGTACCTGCCACTCACCCTGTGTTTTAGCTGCTCTCTTCTTCTCGTTAGCTGTTCTCCCTGCTTGGTAATGCTTTACTTCACACAACATCCCTTTAGCAAGGGATCCTGTTCTCACCTTTTTTATTCCTGTTTGCACATAGACACTTTATGGTTGCTCTCAGAGTGCCAGAGCACGTTGCCCTACAAATGCAGAGCACCTCCGTATTGTGCTGATGCTTAGCCATTCACCACACCACTTCTTTTGACTATGTGAAAATACTAATGAAGTATTTTTTTAAAATGTGAGCTGCTTGAGCAGAGAGCCCTTGATCTGCCAGTTTTTCCTCCTCTATTTACCCCTTCTCTCAAGAGCCAAGCAATTTGCAACCATCAGCTGACTTCCTAACATTTTACAAATCACACATACAGAAGGAGCCCTCTGGGACAGCACTTTTTGGTTTATTTTCCCAGAGACAATAGGAACTTTTTTTGTGAGCTGCATGAAAATTTGCCACTTATACACTCTAAAATGCCCAACTTTTGGCACGTTTCTGTTTCCCCAGTTCATGAGATGCCCTCAGGATCTGCACAGGCTACACACGACCGTGGCAGCGTGGATGTCTGACCTGACAGGGGATTCTCTCGCAGAGCATCGGTGTTTCAGTTTTGTGGGAGAAGCGTGCTTTGGGAGGAAGTAGAAAAACTAATAAAGTCACCATCACAATGAGCCTCATTGTTCCATTTCAGATTTTTTATCCCCAGCCCAGTCTTCATCTCCCTTGACAAGTTTTTTGATTTCTCCTTCTGAAGTTGGTGCAATAATGGGCTAGCAAAGGCCTAAGTGGTGAGTTGTATTACTCTGGCCCTGACCTTTAAAATTCAATGCTAACACAATTTCAGGATAGTAAACAAAAAAGTAAAACTCTTCTTTATTTATAAGGATTTTTGTCCCTGTTGCACAGTAATCAACGTGTGCAGTGCCACCTTGGAGCCAGTGCACTGGTGCTCCCTCAGGTGCCCCCATTGTGGTTTCACAGCAGAAGCGTGTCAGGGCCACCATGGGTTAGGTGGCTAACCATGGGTTAGCTAGGGCTAAAATAAAGGAAGAATTTTTGCTCTAGCAAGCCCATCTCAGAGCCCAGAGGGATGGCATCAGCTCCTGCGTTTCCACCTTTCCCTCTCCCTCATCTTTCTCATGCTCTGCTCCGCTCATGACGAGGAATTACTCGGCAGGATGGTGACCCGCAGGGTGATAACCGCACGGTCCCAGCCTGTGTCGGTGAGCGGCTAGCTGCCATCTGCTTCGGCCTGTTTCACAGCCTTTCTAGGTGAGATATCTGGATGGCTTTCAGGTAAAACCCGCAACTTCTCCCTGTTAAGGTGGTATGTCTCCTCGTGTGTAAAACCATTCCTCAAGTGTTACAGTAAAAGGCTCACAACTGACACACAGCAGATCCACCTGCATTTCAGGTAGGTTATGGAGAAGTGTTGGATTTGTCCCAGGCAGAGGCTATCCTCTCTCTTCCCTAAGGAAGCCACATACTTCAATTGCCTGCAGAGAGGCATGCGGTGAGACTCCCCATGGTGCTTTCCAGTACAGAACTGGGCAGACTGGATTCCTCACAAAGCAGTATGAACAGTCCTGCTCCCTCTTGGAGGATGACACCATTTTTCCTTGCAGACCCAGTGAGCGGGCACCCTCTCTTTTCCCTGCAAGGGACACCGCAGTGTCAAGGCACAGTATGACAGCACACGCTGTGGTTTGCTGAGGTTCAGCTTTCTTAAAGGAGATTTTGTCCTACCTAAGGTGTTTAGTCAGTGCCTCTCCACGTGCAAAGCCCAAAGGTAAATTACCAGCTCTCTTCTTACCAGAACCGCGCTGACGTGATGCCACTTCTCATCTACCCCAGTGAAAGCAACCTTGTACTAAACATTTGTTTAGAGCCTTCATTATTTGGAAACGACTGGTTCCATGTAGTTTCCTAATAACTGGTGTGGATTTATACTGTGGGCATCTTCTGACGCAGACTGGCCGTCCTGTGAAGGTCAGTGCAAGCCCGTGGACAGTGCTGCTCTGAAGTTCTTCCCCTAGGTCGCATCCATTAACCATGAGAGAGATATTAAAGAGTGCTGATGTTTCAGTGAAGGAGGTTTTGCCCACATTGCAGTGTAGTCAAATCATCACATCGGTAAGGAAACGCAAGGCAAGACTGCTCCGAGCAGTGGGACACACAAAGTGCATTTTCAGAGCAGCAGCTGACCAGGAGCACTCCTGTGGGAAACCAACAGCTTCGGCTGCAAGTGGGAAGCAGCACCTCTTTTCTCCAAGTGTGTAGAAACCTGTATTCTCCTCAGATGCTGCAGATTAGTCTGTGATAGAATACGTGTCACTTTATTAATTATTCCAGCAGCAACTTTAAAAAAAAAAAAAAAATAAAGGACAAAAAAGTGCTAAAATAAATTAGACCCTACCCCCACTCCCTGTACCATTCCCAGCGGTTGCTTAATGGTGCAGGTTTTTTGCGTGAAGGACGCACATGAAACAGATGCTACAGTGTCCTGAGCTGCAGGATGCCCATGTGTGCAGTTTGGTAGGGGGAACATCAAGGAGGGAGACTTGAGCCTATCACCCCTAACAAACGCTGGAGGTTACTCTTTAAAGTACTTTCAAAGCATCTGTCCTTTGGTCTGATGAGCATTAAATAAGTAGGAGCACCTTCCACCCTAGAGAACCGCCTCATAGAAATATTCAAAGTTGTAACTGCTGATTTGTAATGGCAAAGTGGCCCTTGTGGCTTTCGTTGCAATTTTAGCTGTGCAGGCAGCCTGGCCAAGAACCCTGTTCCCCTGAAGGCACAGCGGAAGCAGGCCAGGGGCAGTTTAATCGACAGGCCAGGGGACAGCTGAGAGGCAGGGAAAAGTGCAGATGCTGTGGTGGTGTGGCAGAGAGGGCAGAAGTTGACAAAATTCAGCAAAGAAAATGGGCAAAGAATCAGAGTCCTGTTTTAGCAGGGTTCTGGGAAATAGGGACTTGAGGGGAAAGGAAGGGCACAGAGCTGGAGCCACCTCAGTGGAGACACGGCAGGCAACTCGGATGCTGGGAGGAAGGGGGGATGTCATCAATGGGAGCTGTGGTACTCCAAATGCTGCCGCAGAAGGCACGTGAGCCACCACTGGGGCTCAATCAGCGGTCACTCGGGGTACAAAGTATTTCAGAACAACTTGGAGTACTGCATCCAGCTCTGGGGCCCCAAGGACAGGAAAGATGTGGAGCTGTTGGAGCAAGTCCAGAGGAGGGACACAAAGCTGATCAGAGGGCTGGAGCACCTCTCCTGTGAGGACAGGCTGAGGGAGTTGAGGTTGTTCAGCCTGAGACTGCAGCCTCCCAGTAGCTGCAGAGGCCTACAGGAAAGCTGGAGAGGGGCTGTTTACAGGGGCAGGGAGTGATAGGACAAGGGGGAATGGGTTTAAACTGAAAGAAGGGAGATTTAGATTAGATATTAGAAACAAATTCTTCCCTGTGAGGGTGGTGAGGCCCTGGAACAGGTTGCCCAGAGAAGCTGTGGCTGCCCCCTCCCTGGCAGTGTTCAAGTCCAGGCTGGATGGGGCTTTGGGCACCCTGGTCTAGTGGAGGGTGTCCCTGCCCATGGCAGGGGGGTTGGAACTAGGTGGTCTTTGAGGTTCCTTCCAACCCAAACCATTCTGTGATTCCGTGATTTGATGACTCAGCAAGAACTCGCTCCAGCTGGAGAATGGTGCTGGAAGTGTCAGGAAATATCCCAGGGTGAAGCTGGGTGGGGGTGTCTCAGCTGGCAGCGAGGAATTCTGCGGATAACAGTGCCATGTCTAAGCTGCAAGAGTTATGGTATGAAGGCTGTGTCAGCAGCCGTCTGGCCAAGATGGCAATAAGGACTGGGAGAAGCTAAGGGGGCTTAGAGAGATGGGGAGGATAGAAAACACAATATATTTCAGTGCTTCCCATGCAGAGAGGGGGCCGTCACGATGGAGCATGGTGCAGAGAGTAAACTGTTAGACAACATAAGCGCATGCACGGCCAGCCACAGCAAGTCACCAGAAAACTCCAAAGATGCAATTCTCGATCTAATCTTGAATGGTACGCTAGGCCTGGATCATACTCAATTTAAACATCATTAAAGGAATGGAAAGGTGAAAAAAAAAAGTCCATTACAACAATGTTTAATTTCAAGGAGACAAAACAAGTAAAAGTGAGAAAGCTTGTTAAAAGGTACAGCCAAAAGTACCAAGGGGGACTGAGATGCTTTATGGACACTGCATCAGAGGGTGGAAGGAAAAATATATTTTAAAAGACTCTAAACTTCCGTGTTTTTAAACAGTAAAGAACACTACTAGAAGTTAAGTAAATAAATAAACTCCTTCAGAAAACGGAAGACATCTCCCAGTGAGGGTGATTGATACAAAAAAGGATAAGGTCTGGCAGACTAAACGGAAACCCCCAAATTCCTCAGAATTAGAGAGCAAAAAACCCTATAGAGGCCCTTGGGGGAGTTCAAACCCTTCCTTTGCAGATGACAAACCCATGGATCTGTCTCAGATTAATGTGCCAGCAGAAGAAAATCTAGACCAAACTGATAGCTGGGGCTCAGGTGGGGAAAGTTGAGGATTTCAAAAGCAGAGGTGCCAGATCCCTGTGGGGATGGAGCTGGCTGATGTGCACTGCTTTAAAATGGCCAGCCCAGAGATCACAAAGTGATAAACTTGACTTTCTGGAAGACAGTCTGGTTGTCAGGCTGATGAGAGAGAGAAGTAGGAGATACATGGATGAATGGGACATACAGGAAAGAATCAGTGCATATTTAATGTGTATTTAATGAAGCCTATTATTTCAGAACTTCTTGATAAGGTCTTTTATCCAAGATTTTTGAAGAAACAAGGATACAGGAAGATTTTAAGAGCAGCTTTAAAAGTAGGGAATAAATGTAGGGATAAATAAGCAGCTGGAAGGGGAGTACAGGTGAAATCTGAGAGAAAGTTATGTTGTGACCTACATTATTCAAAGTGCTTTATAAGTGATGTAGGAAGAAAAGCATCCGTCGTGAGGTGCATGGGTTTATTGGTCATACAAAATTATCCAGAGTTATCTGAACTGAAGCCAGCTGCCAAGACTTGCAGAAGGATCTCGTGATACTGATTAACTGGAAATCAAGTCAGAGATGAAAGCTGATGTTACTACGTTCAGGGTAATTCACATAGGGAAAACAATCTTAACTACGTACATATACATAATGATGGGCTCGCCATTTCTTCTAACCTCGTAAGAACGACCTGGTAGTGCGTGTGATCAGTTCTCTGAGAACATCAGTTCAGTGCTAAGCAGGAAAGAGACTCTTGGAAATTACTAGGGGAAGAAGGGAGCACAAAACAGGGTGCATCATTAAAATATAAATTTATGATGCATCCTCTTTTCATATACTGTCATCTCACCTCAAAAGGTTATAGTCGAAATGAAAAAGAGGTACAGAGAATAACTAGAATTTACTGTGTAGATCTGCTTCATAAAAAGTCCTGAACAGAATATCATTCCTTTGCTTGGAAAACAGATGATTGACTAGAAATATGATATAGCTCTATAAAATTATGTGCTGCATAAGAAAATTTATTCACTGTTTCTCACAGAACCGGGAGTCACCAAACGAAGCAGTCAGAGAACAGCAAACAAAAAGGAGCACTTTTTCACACAGTTTGTGTTGAATTTGTGGGGCTCGCTGGCAAAGGACGTTGTAGAAGCCAAAATTATAAACAGGTTCAAAAATAATGAAAAAAACTAACAGGGGGAAGGCAGTCAAGGGCTATGGAAAATCAGTGTGCATATACACAGCTTGTCAGGAGCTGGCAGCTAGCCCTGGCAGCAGAGATGCCAGCAGCATCCAGGGCTGCATCAGCAGGAGCAGAGCCAGGAGCTCGGGGCAGGGGTTGTCCCCTCAGCCCAGCCCTCGCTGTCAGACCACATCTGGATACTGAGGCCAGGTTGGTGCCCCCGATGCAGAAAGGCACGGAGAACCTGGAGTGAGTTCAGTCCCGTGATGCTCAGGGCTGGAGGGTGTCCCTGTGAGCAGAGAGGGGGGGCTCCAGCCTGGGGCAGAGGTGCACAAGGGATCTCCTGAGGTCCCTTCCAGCCTGAATTACCCACCAATCCCATCCTACGGTGTGCTGATCCTAAGTGCTTTAGGTAGAAATTGTCAGAGGTCAGAAAGCTCTATCAGGGATGTGGTGGTTTGACCCTGAGTGGAGGCCAGGTGCCACCCCAAGCTGCTCTGTCACTCTCCTCCTCAACTGGACGGGGGAAAGAAAATGTAACTATCCTGGGTTTGCCTAGAATAGAGTTAACTTTCACTAGGAGTTGGTATGTGACACAGCCATGACAGGTGACCCAAACTACCAAAGGAGGTATTCCACACCATGTGACGTCATGCTCAGCATAGAATCATAGAATCACTAAGGTTGGAAAGGACCTCCAAGATCATCAAGTCCAACCATCAACCTAACACCAACATGCCTGCTAGACCATGTCCTGGATTGTCACGTCTACACATTTTTTGAATGTCTCCAGGGATGGCAATTCAACCACCTCTCTGGGCAGTCTGTTCCAACACCTTACTACTCTTTCTGTGAAGAAGTTTTTCCTAATATCCAACCTGAACCTCCCCTGGAGCAATTTGAGGCCGTTTCCTCTTGTCCTATCACTTGTTACTTGGGAGAAGAGACCAACACCCACCTCACTACAACCTCCTTTCAGGTAGGTGTAGAGGGCAATAAGGTCTCCCCTGAGCCTCCTCTTGTCCAGACTAAACAGTCCCAGTTCCCTCAGATGCTCCTCATNGAAGCGGGGGGGCTGGTCGGGAAGGGGTCCTGCTAGAATCGGGGAGGAGGATGGGGGAAGCGAGCAAGTGGCTGTGTGGTGCTCAGCTGCCGGCTGGGGTAAAACCACGACAGTTTTTGGCGCCCAACGTGGGGCACGAAGGGCTGAGATAACTCCCTAGCAAGGAGTGGGTTTCGCATGGGGTCACATCCTCCTTCGGGTGCCTCCACTTGCTCCAGCGTGGGGTCCTCCATGGGCTGCAGGTGAATATCTGCTCCAGTGCCTAGAGCATTTCCTCTGCCTCCTTCTGCACTGACCTGACTGTCTGCAGGGCTGCCCCTCTCACATCTCAGTCCTTGCTCTGGGTGCAATTGCTCCTGGTGTTTTGTAATCCCTTCTCAACTATGTTACCCTAGAGGTGCTACCACTGTCGCTGATGGTGTCAGCCTTGGCCAGTGGCAGGTCCGTCTTGGAGCTGGTTGGCATTGGCTCTATCAGACATGGGGGAAGCTTCTAGCAGCTTCTCACAGAAGCCACCCCTGTGGCCCCCTGCTACCAAAACCTTGTCACACAAACCCAATACAGAGAAAAATATATTGGATAAGACTGTCCCTGAATCAGACTCAGTGCATCTGTTTATTTTTTTCCTGTGTTCTTACAAAGAAATAAAAGCAAACAATAAAAAAAAAAGTAAATTTAATGAAAAATGGGATTCTGGAGCACAGTTCCATGAGAAGAAGCCCTGAAGCCTGAGAGTGACCTCAGCCTTTTGAAAAAATGAAACTGTAACTGCACTTGACTCACGGCTACCCTACAGACCTATTGCAAGGAACAGAAAGTAGTTTCAGGCATCCATTCCATCTTCTGCATCCTCAGCTGGTTCCTTTCGCAAGTTCCTATTACACGGCCAATCAATCACACCCGCCCCGTGGCTGCAGAGGTGTCAGTGGAAACCTTCAGTGACCTGCACAGTCCTTACTGCACTCGGGGATGTGTGAGGCAGAAAAAAAACAAGCTCAGGCCTATGCTCCTAGGACGAGCTTGTAGGGTTTGCAGCTGAGAAGACATGGCACAGACATTTTCCGGAGTGACCCAAGATACTGGATCTGTAGTGCAGCAAGTACAGATGTGGCAAGGCCAATTTTCACCTGTTTTCAGCCTAGAACAATGTTTTGGTCCTGCGTGAATACCCAAAAAAGGTTGCAGATGGCAACTGCAGTGAAAGAACTGTCAGTCATTTTGAAGTCCCACCGTGATGTTTCATAAGGGTCCGCAGCGCTGGGGCAGGCTGCAGCACACCTTCCATGCCTTCTGGTGCACAGCAGTCACCATCTGGACTGCAGGTTGGGAAAGGTGTGAGAGACATCCCCAGTTCTTGATTGCAGGGAAGTCCCTATGGTGCTCAGCAACACCCCTCTCTTTGTCTTCTGTGGGGGTAGAAGAAGGACAAACCATCTCCTCCATGAAGTACTAGTCCGATGTTGGCAAACAGTGCTGTTTGCTTGTGCAATAGGGCACTCTGACATAGTTCTGTTTCCGTGAGCTATTTCAGGATAATGCATATTCAGTTTTACCCCCTGGGCAGATTTCAGGCACAACTGGGCTTTCACTCGCAGAGAAGAAAACCTTGGTGACATTGCACCTGAAATCTAGACCTAGGGCTGCCATCGGTTATATCTTAGTCAATGCCTTGTTCCACTCCGTGTAAGAGCTGAGGAACAAGCTTAAAGCATCTTATTTTTCTATCCCTGCACGGCGATGCCTGACTCCCTGGGGCAAAGCACTACACTTTCAAGTTAATTGGTATAGATGTTTCCAAAGTTTGGTACTACAAATCAAGCAAGAAATTCATTTCAGAGCACAGGAGCTTCGTACTTTCTTTCCCTCTCAAGTCAATTCAAATGCTCTGCTCTACAAGTTTCTCTTCTTTTCAATTACAGTTCTCCCATGGTAGTAAATAAATTTGTTTCAAGCACATACGTTTCTCTTCTTTTCAATTACAGTTCTCCCATGGTAGTAAATAAATTTGTTTCAAGCACATACGTTTCTCTTCTTTTCAATTACAGTACCCTCTCAAGTAATTTAATTTCTTTTGAGTCTTCAATTCACATCCAACTTTCTCTCCAATAAATGTATACATCAGGTGGCAGAAATAAATCCCAGGCTCTGTCTCGATATTGAGGCTTTAGAAGGTGGGTTTTGTCTCCATTACCTCCAAATTGACTATAATATCTTCACGGGTGTAGCAAGGGGTACGCAGACCAAATAACATGTGAAAGCTGCACAAGCAGACTTTTGTTTGGGCCACCTCCTTTGGTTCCAGCAGCTGCCCTAACCCAGCTGCAGGAGTGATGGAAGCACCAAGTGTCAGAGCTCCAGCCTTATTTTCACAGAAATATATTCAGTTTAATTTGCAGCTATAGCTGACATGATAGTGAAACCCTATGAAGGCTTCATCATTAGCCGTTGCAGGCTGGTACTGATCTCCTTTTCATCTTCACGGAGTATTAGAAGACATGCAGAAGGGTAGGGCTCTAGATGCAGGTGAGGGATGGGTGGAGGGGTGAAGGAACTGGAGGTCAAGGACTTCCTCAGGGTTGAGGCTGGGACATTCTGTACAGCCTCTGGTTGCACTAGGACCCACCAGAGGGTGTCATGAAAGACTGGAGGGCAAAGTAGTCTGCCAGTATGTGCACTCTATCCCTCCTGCTAATAAACACAGGACTGAGGTGGCTGTTTGGATATCTTTCACATGTGCAATACTAAATATTCAAAAGGCAAAACGTGAGGAAAACATGCACATAAATTCATTACAATAGGGGCTGACCTAAACTGCCCACATAACAATAAGGGTTTCAGGCAGTGAGGCAATGCGTGGTCCTCACTTAACGTAGCAGAGAGATACATGGTTGGACTCTGGCAGATGTATAAATTCAGCCAGTTGAGTTAGTAGCTGGCTGAACAGGCAAAATTATTTCTCTGATGCTTTACTACAGCCACCTGTCAGAGGATGGGTAGAGCAGTCAGTAATCCATGGAGATCCCCAAGGAGCTTTCTTCTGTCTTTGCTCATTTAACTGTGGCACTGAGAAAAGATGACTCAGCCTTTCACGAGAGCCGTGTAAGGGTTATGAAGTGAGAGAGGCTTCCTCAGCCAGCTGTCCCAAGCTGGTGTGATCCGATCTCTGCGGCTTGCACCAGGGACGGAGGTGCTGCGGTGCATTGGCTGTTCCTGCCCAGTCCCAAGCCCCGGGCAGATCGCTGAGCGTGCAGGCTCTCTCCTCTCGCACAGCACCAGGCAGATTGGCTTCAGCGCCCATGGCGGGGAGCTATTACCGATTGCTGATGGCTGTGGGAAATAGGTGTTCACACTTGCTGTCATTCTGGACGTTAAAATAGAAAGCACATTTCTACCTTCAGTCCTCTCAGTTAATTGCGGTTCATTTCTCTCTGGATTTGGCTTTTATGTGCACCCCAACTGACACCCGCTGTTTTCATTTACTGAGTCTGTATTTGATGAGATTCTGCCTTTTGCTTTTTGTCCTCCCCATTTCACTGTAGTTGCAGTTCATTCAGGAGCTCCCTAATTCGATAGCTCTGTTCCAGGACCTGGCACGGTTCTCAGCCTCTCTCTTTGCCAATACAATACTATTCCTTTCCTTCCAAAGACTTGTTTTCCTAACACCCAAACTGTGCAGAGAGGTCCATATGTTCCCGTAGTCCATGTGCTCTAAAGCACAGGAAATTACTGTTTAGAAAAAGCACTCTGCAGCCCCCCGTGCCAGCCAAAGCGCACTCCTCGGCACGATGCCATTCCCATTTACAGTACCGAGTAGTCTCAGGCAGAAGGTTCTCAAGTGGGCACAGTGGAAATGTAGATGCAACCAGAGACCAACTCGACCAGTACACTTAACATGTAGCATTCTGCAAGACAAAAACTCCCCACGTTTCAAGTGCTGCACAAGGCACATGCTGAGCTCCCCTTCCTGTGATCAGCGATGATTTAAAATCTTTCAAAGATTCCTAAGTACACCAAGACCCACCTCCAGCCATTTGGAGCAGGCAAGGTGATGTGTGGGAGTGCACAGACCTTTCTGCTCAAGCAAAGTGTTTGCTGGGGCCTCGTTAAATACCTTCCCCATTTGCTTTTGTCCTTTCCCATTTTTCTTCTGTGTCAAGCATCCGTTTTCACAACCCTCTCCCAATTTACTCTCCCCACCGCTTGAGGAGGCGCTTTGGTTTCACTGTACCAGCACAGCTCCCTGAAAACCTCTCAGAAATTACAGGAGTGACTGGTGCTCGCTTCTGACCCCAAAACACCCACCCTGGCAGCCCCTGGCTCTGCTGAGCGGAGGAACTGTTCCGTGTTAGCAGCCCGAGGAAGGGCTGGGGTACATCTCCTGGTTGCCGCAGGCAACTGTGAAGAAGCAGCTGTGCTGCGTCTTGCGAGGAAGAGTCACGCAGCTCTGCTCACCTTTGGGCTCAGTAGCTGCTGAAAGGGTTCTTCTGACGTCTTAGCTGGTTATCCTCCATTTCAGTCCTGTTTGATCCAGTTAACCCTTTTCAGGTGGGAAATCGGACGTGGAGTCTGCTTCTCGCCCCAGAGCCTTCCTGCAGAGTTTAGGCTCCCACCAAGAAATGGACATTGAGCTCTCGCCAGGATTGAGTCCCCCTTCCCACCAGCTGACCTCTTGTGAGCCTGCCCCACCATACCTGCACAATTTGGGGCTTATTTCCTAAGTATTGTTTTTCCTTGTTTTGTTTTGGTTTCTTTCCCCCAACAAATTTGGAATAATCAGTTTTTGTTTCTCTCTCTTTTTGCCAGTGCCTCTTCACCTTCAGCTCTGGAGCATTGCCCGTGCTCTGCACGCCCTCACGGACCGGCAGCCTAGAGAGGCCAGAGGAGGGCGAGAGCAGAGCTGGACTCCTGGCTGCAGACAAGAAATACTGTAACAACAGATGGGGAACTCTCCACATTTGTATTGACTGGGAAGCCAGAAGGGAGCCTGAAAGCGAGACCTGAGATAAGGCAAAGAAAGGAGATTTTTTCAGCTTGAGGTACTACGGGAGCAGGATGTGGGGGAAGGCTGTTCTTAAATGTATAATAAAGCAACATTCTCTTGCAAATAGTCACAACGGGACACAATCCACAACATTCATATTAACTTATTTTCAAATATGTTTCTATGGAGAGCATGTAGAAGAGGAGGTGAAAAGACTACATCTCAGTGTTACTGCCACCAGATGTTGAAGCTGCTGCTGTGTGCCATGGCTTTTGGTCCCATTGTGCCATGGAATATATGAGTCCTGGGATATATTCTTAATTTATGAGTGCTGTGGCTGCTGCTGTCGTTATTACTAACATTCTGGGAAGCCCTACCGCTAGACTAGAATTTCACTGTGCTAATCGTCTAAACACACAACTGAAAAAGTCAGTCTTTGTCTCAAAGTGTATTTAAACTGCATCTAGGACAAGAGACAAATGGTGGATACAGGCAGGTAGTATAAAAAACCAGAGAAACGGTGATGGTCAACATGATACATTTTAGTATCAACCCATCAGTGGCCCAAAAAATAAAAAAAGATGTTTTTAAGGTTTTAAAGGCAGTTTTTCAAGGGAGCATCTGAAGGAGCACAGTGAAATAGGTTCGTATACATGAATGGGGAGTTTCCCCAAGCATGGGAGCTTGCACAGGAAAAGCATGAAGAAGTTTGCTTAAAAATTCAGTGAGTGGGTAAAGGAGCTGGCAGGATGGCCCTTGCAGAGTCAGCAAGTTCCGACTGTACTGAGTGATGGGTGGTAGGGGCTGGTCATAATTGAGAGGCCTTGAAAATGAAAGGAAATGTCTTGTGTTGGACATGTAGTGAAGGAGCCCGAAGAGGAGAGAGGGAAAGGGGTGATATAATCAAACCAATAGGCAGGAAATGGTCTTTCAGCAGCGACTCCTACGGAGCTCAGCTAGGTTGGGTTTCATTTATCACCATCAGAGATACCAAAGTTAGTGAAAAAATAAGAGAATTATGAGGAGAAGAGAGAACGGTTCTAGTTGAGTGGACTGGTAGGAGAGAGCAGAGCTGTTTCCATGGGGGCATCAGCAAGACTAACGCACAGTGTGGCAGGAGAGGCCCAGGGGAGAGGAGACCCGAAGAAGCCAGGCAGGCTGTGTGGGGAGGACCAAGAGGCATGCAGGACATGTCAACTTTCAATTCATGAGTTTCGCTGGGATGACCTGGGGGCCCACCCATGAGGAGGAGCCATGCAGCTCTCACCCTTACGGGAGTGTGCCCGCTGTGTTGTTCAGGTGGTGAGTGTCAGGGAAGATGCTGCAATGCTGGAAGGCGATGCCTGCAGAAAGTTCAGGCAGCAGCAAGTATCCAGCTGCGTAACACACTGAGTATCCTCCTCACACTGCTAGCAGGGCGCACGCAGGGTAGGACATGTACACGAATGAAGAGGTGGGGATGCAGGAGGGCACCTAAGCGAAGCCCAACCCATCCTGACACCCCCCAACCAGCACAGGGTGCCCCCAGAACGAGGGCCAGACCAGGCAGTGAGGGTCCTGACTCCCCATTGTCCTCTCTAGGTGAGAGAGGACAATGGAGAGCCAGGGCACTGAGACCCTTCCTATCCTGACCTCCTCACAAAATTTGGACGCACTGTATATACAGTATTCTGTGTATCTTTCAGGGACTTCAGTGGTGCTCCAGACATGGTGGCCGATCACTTGGAGGCTTGGAGACCTTCTGATACCTGTCAGCTCCCATGGACCTGTGCTCCTAGCCATCACGAAACAGCATGTGCCGTTCCTCAAGCCCACGCTGTGCTTAGACTGGGCAAGTGGACTTGCTGGTTCAGGAGGAAGGAAACCCAACACCTGTATCAGGTAAAACAGACACCGTGTGTTGTTTGCACCAGGTGTGGACTTCAGCCTTTTGAAAACAAATGCCTGTGAAATATGTAACTCTGCTCTAGTTCTGGAAAGGTTTTATCTTGCTGGTCATAGCAGACTTTGGCCTTTGCATTTGCCTTTTTCCCCCCCCTGCTACTCCTTCTAATGATCCCAGAAGTAATTTACCTGAAACTATGGGTTTGAGAGCATGTGCATAAACTGGTGTGAAGGACTGTCCTGGAATGGCATTAAATTAAATATCATTTCTGGGAGCATTTCTCTTCATTGAAAAGCAGTTTTGCTTTATGCAGATATCACCCTTTGCAGTTTTAGGTGGTTTTCTCATCAGAATCAGTGTAATGACAGAATATGTCTGAATTTATCCAGTGCTTGAACAAATTGCTCAAATTCAGTACAAATTAATTTTGAGTCCAGCATCTGAATTTACACAGCTTGGCAGCACAACTATACCAAAATATTTTAATGCTTTGCATAGTAGGGTCTCTACAGGAGAGATAGGACAGCTCATTTTATTCATAATGATTGAAAATCTCAGTAGCAACAACAAAATTGTTGGTGCCATTTGTGGCAAAGAGGTTGCTACTTTACACCCAGGCTGAGTATTTTCATCACCTCATGTTGCTTTTTGGCTTGTGCTCCTCGTCTGTTTCCTGAGATCTCTGGATTTCTCATCACTACATCTCATCTCATTATTGGATTTTTGGATGTATCTTTCTATACTGGAAAAGCTCTGGTGAGTCCTTGAGGATCTCTGTCTCAGAGTCTTGAGGATCTCCTGCCCGTACCGAGGATGCCACTTTTCTGCTCCTTCTCCTTTACCACATGGCTAGTTTATCAGTAATTTTCTGAATTTCTTTCAGAATGAGGCAATCATATTCATGTTTGCTGTCTTTAGCCTCACAGTACCCAGCTGTCCTGCGCAAGAGGTCACCTGTGCATATCTCAGCTCTTTCACTCTGCAAATTGAGTCCAAGGGCTAATCTTAGTCTCCTGCCTCTGGGTTTAGCAGGATTATTCCCTCAGCAGTTCTGCCTTTTACTGTCTATCCTGGGTTTGGCAGGGACAGAGTTAATTTACTTCCTAGCAGCAGGCACAGTGCTGTGGTTTGTGTTTAGGACAAGAATAATGTTGATAACACACTGGTGTTTTAGTTGTTGCCAAGCAGTGAAGGACTTTTCAGCTTCTCACACTGCCTTGCCAACGAGAAGGCAGGGGGTGCCCAAGAAGCTGAGAGGGGACATGGCCAGAACAGCTGACCCAACCTGACCGAAGGGATGTTCCATACTCTATGATGTCATGCTCCATATAGAACTGGGGGGGGTGGCCAATAGGTGGACTAGATAAGGAACTAGTTGAGCATCAGCTTCGGGTGGTGAGAAATTGTGCTGTTCACCACTTGTTTTATGTGTTGTTGTTGTTATTATTATTATTGCTTTCCTATTAAACTATCTCTATCTCAACTCATTATTTTCTGGCTTTTTTTTTTCCTTTCTGATTCTCTCCCGCATCCTCCTGGAAAGGAGCAAGTGAGCGAATGGCCGTGTGGTTGCTTTAGACACAGACTGGGTTAAACCATGGCAGGTTTAACCTCAGGCAGAGTACCAGCCAGTAGGCTGGATCGCTGGGCAGAGGCCAACAAGATGCGGGTCAATGTGGCAAAGTGCCGGGTCCTGCACTTTGGCCACAACAACCCCAGGCAGCGCTACAGGCTGGGGGTGGGGTGGCTGGAAAGCTGTGTGGAGGA
>VWZZ01005685.1:95461-139185 GCA_013399095.1 Psophia crepitans
GATGATTAGAGGACTTGAACATCTTCCATATAAGGAAAGGCTGAGAGAACTGGGGCTGTTTAGCCTGGAGAAGAGAACACTGAGAGGGGACCTAATTGATTCTTACAAATATCTAAAGGGTGATTGTCTAGAAGATGGGGTCAGACTCTTCTCAGTGGTGCCCAGTGACAGGACAAGGAGCAACGGGTACAAACTGGAACACAGGAAGTTCCATCTCAATATGGGGAAAGACTTATTCACTGTGAGGGTGACGGAGCACTGGCACAGGCTGCCCAGAGAGGCTGTGGAGTCTCCTTCTCTGGAGACATTCCAAACGCAACTGGACACGATCCTGTGCAACCTGCTCTGGGTGATCCTGCTTTGGCAGGAGGGGTGGACTAGATGATCTCCAGAGGTCCCTATGAACCACTACCACTTAGCGATTCTGTGAAAACCCAGCAAAAACTGCAGACACTATTAAGTTTGTGGTTGTCACAGGAAATCACATGTGTCTTTGGTGAGGACAAGCCACCAGCTAGCACCAACAAACAATGCTTGACCTTTCAGTAACATCAAGAGAAGAGCTCTGTTAATACATGGTATTTCCTCTGTAGTAAGATTACATCCTGCCTTTGCAGGAAAAGAAACTCTAACTAACTTAGTTTTCTTCTTTAACTTACAATTCCAGCCCAGCAAGAAGAAATGTAATTAATAATATGCAGCTTGGGATCGTGTTCAGCTTTGGGTATTCGGTTATTTTCCTTGTGGAACACCACTCACATTAGTGATTGAGCCAGGGGACTTGTCGAACATGTGTCTCTTCTGCTTGCACTTCAGTCAGTTGGGGCTAATTCCTGCTGATTTGGAATCAGTTATCAAGTCCTGTATGTGAAGCTGAGTCACATGGAAGCAAAGAGAAGTTACTCATTAAAAACTGTGGGTTTTGGAGGGAGAGAGGATGCCTAATTTTAATTTTCATACCACAGGTAACATTCATTACGCTGTCTGGGGGGTGCTATAGAGAAAGCACAATTTTGAGTATGGTGAAGCTTTTAATTTGGATACATGCTCCGAGCATATGGTACTGCTATGAACTATTGTGGTGCTGGGTGGTTTTTTTTTTAATATTACAGGCAGATATTGTTTTAAAATAAACCATCTGCTTTGAAACAGAGTTCTTTTGATCCTTGCCTGTAAATAGCCAGTCACCACTTTGAGACAGGAAACTCCGGGAACGGAAGGAGAGGTGTGAAATATCTGGGAGTCATTAAGCAACGCGGCAGAAATGTAGTTACCAGTTGCCAGGAATAGTAAACCCTGCTTACACATGACTTTTTTTTTTTTCTTTTCCCTTTCCTTGGTTCAACAGGGTCTCAAACGTTTCCTGCCCTTCGGATCTGCACCCCCAGGCCAGCGGCAGCAGCAAAGTGGGATGCTCCCAGGGTGCTGTCTTCCACTACCGCTTCTGCTGGAGCAGGATTGCTGCAGCTCTCGGTGCTGCTCAGCATGGGAAGCTTCCCCTCCTCCTCCTCTCTTTTTATCCATGTAGGAAATCTGGGACACTTCTCCGTGCCCATCTCATTCTGCCCCAAAGCAAGGCATCCAGGACTTCCTCCCTGGAGCACCAAGAAATGCACTTTAGCTGTAGCTTTACATGGAGCCATATGTGCGAGCTACAGGCAAAATCCAAGAACATTCACTGACTAGAATGCCAGAGAAGGTGGGTTTTGTCATCACAAAGAACCCTAGAAAGCACAATTAAAAATAATTTCACCAGGATGGTAACCACCCTGAAGAAAACCAGTTAGGATTTGAAGGTGCTGGTGGGAAGCTGCAGCGTGTGTCACATGTGGTGGCACCAGCAAGGCAGGAGGGGTCCAGCTGCCCTGCTCTGCTGCTACTGCCCCACGCGCCCAGGAGGTCATGGGCTCTAAAGGACGTGCCGGCTGTGCCGGTGTGGATCGGTGAGGTGGGCAGTACTCTACTGGTGACACTGCTTTTGGGTTTGGGTTCGTTGTTGTTGTGGTATTTTTTTCCCCCTTGAAGTGTGTAGTTTTTATTTGACTGGAAGAAACTGGTCGGACACAAAACAAGCAGAGAAGCGTGCGAGGCCGTACGTCAGAAGGCGTGCGCTGCTGATAAACGCTTGTACTGTAGGTTGGCTCTGGCATACGGGACAGCAAGGATTCCTTTTTCATTCCAGGTTTGTTTTGTGCTCAGGACTGACTTTGATGTTTTATGAGGCAGCTCGTTTGGACGCATTACATTCGTAGTTGGAACGGCAGGAGCTCCTTCATGATTTATAACTTGTCTCTAAATATTAAGCAGGGTTCAATTTCAGACGGCAAAATGATGATAGTTTGTTAAAGAAATTTAGTAAAAAATTTAATAAAATATGCTTGCAGAGAGTCTTTTCCTAGTTTAGTCTGAGCAAGGATCAGGAACTGATCACAGCTGGGTGTGAGACCAATGTTCAGTAAAGTTCACAGCGTCTGAAAGCATTTGCAAGGGGTCTTGAGGCTGAACAGCATCTTGTCTCAATCTAATATAGATCTCAAATGATGATCTTCTTGCACAACCATTAGAAGTTTAGACTAACATTTTATCTGGAATCAGGGGATAAATTCTGAAAAATATTACAGACTAACCATGTGGGCATGTGCTGGTTTTGGCTGGGGTAGAGTTAATTTTATTCATAGTAGTTAATACAGGGCTGTGGTTTGGATTTGTGCTGAAAACGGCGTTGATGATACAGGGATGTTTCCGTTCCTGCTGAGCAGTGCTTGCACGGAGCCAAGGCCTTTTCTGCTCCTCACACCACCCCACCAGCGAGTAGGCTGGGGGTGCAGAAGTTGTTGGGAGGGGACACAGCCGGGACAGCTGGCCCCAACTGACCACAGGGATCACAGAATCACAGAATGGTTTGGGTTGGAGGGGACCTCAAAGACCATCCAGTTCCAACCCCCCTGCCATGGGCAGGGACACCCTCCACTACACCAGGTTGCCCAAAGCCCCATCCAACCTGACCTTGAACACTGCCAGGGAGGGGCCAGCCACAGCTTCTCTGGGCACCCTGTGCCAGTGCCTCACCACCCTCACAGGGAAGAATTTCTTCCTAATGTCCAATCTAAATCTCCCCTCTTTGAGTTTAAACCCATTACCCCTTGTCCTGTCACTCCCTGCCCTTGTAAACAGCCCCTCTCCAGCTTTCCTGTAGGCCCCTTCAGGTACTGTAAGTCTGGAATTAGGTCTCCCATACCATATGACATCCTGCTCAGCATATAAAGCTGGGGGAAGAAGGAGGAAGGGGGGGACGTTGGGAGCAGAACACAGAGCAGGGTAGTGAGAAATAAAACCAAATCTTAAAGCACCTCTCCCCACGCCTCCCTTCTTCCCGGGCTTAACTTCACTCCCAATCTCTCCCTACTTCCCCACAAGTGGCACAGGGGGATGGGAATGGGGGTTACGGTCAGTTGATCACATGGTGTTTTGGCCACTTGTCTTCCTCAGGGGGAGGACTCTTCCCCAGCTCCAGCGTGGGGTCCCTCTCACAGCAGACAGTCCTCCACCAACTTCTCCAACACAAGTCCTTCCCACGGGCTACAGTCCTTCACAAACTGTTCCTGTGGGTCTCTCCCACAGAGTGCACACCTTCAGGAACAGACTGCTCCACTGTGGGTCCCCCACGGGGTCACAAGTCCTGCCAGAAAACCTGCTCCAGCATGGGCTGCCTCTCTGGTGTGGGGTCCTCCATGGGCTGCAGGTGGAATCTCTACACCCCATCACCCCCCCTGCATGGGCTGCAGGGAACAGCCTGCCTCACCATGATCTTCATCATGGGCTGCATGGGAAGATCTGCTCCAGCACCTGGAGCATCTCCTCCTCCTCCTTCTTCACTGACCTTGATGTCTGCAGAGTTTCTTACACCTTCTTACTGCTCTCTCTGGCTGCCAAAGCTCCCACGGTTGTTTTTTTTTTCCTTCTTAACTGTGTTACCCCAGAGACGCTACCACCATCACTGATGGGCTCAGCCTTGGCCAGCAGCTCGTCTGTCTTGGAGCTGGCTGGCATTGGGTCTGTCGGACACAAGAGAAGTTTCTAGCAGCTTCTCACAGAAGCCACCCCTGTAGCTCCCCTGCTACCAAAACCTTGGCACGCAAACCCACAGCACTGAGGCACACTCTCTTGTCAGAGCCTTTTAAAGCCTTTTGCAACATCAGCCATGAAGGAAGGTGCCCAGCAAACTCAAGACAGCATGTCTGCATCATACGGCCTTCACCAGCGTTTTACATTTAATTAGAATTTGGTCCATGGGGCCTGACAACGGATACAGACCTCGAAGTCTGTCTCTGCATCGGCGCTGGCTGAACACACATGCGCAGAAGTGCTTTTTAAAACAAAGCACTAAGTTTTCTGTTTGAGTATGTCTTCCAAAGTATTTTTAGGTGAAAAGGTGTGAAAAGCAAGTGAATGAAAACCAAGTGTTTGCAACTTCTAAAAACTTTGCCTTATGGACACAACATAAACCATGTCATGCTGAAGTTACGTAGCTCAGATTTTACAGTCGGAACACACAGGCAGACTTGGTTGTTACCCAGCGAAACTCCTTTAGGAATCCGTTTATAGCCACGGACATAGGATGGCAGTGCTCCTTTCAGCTACGAGCTGCTTTGATTTATTTGAAGCAACACAAGCGAGCATACGCAGCGAGCTCGGCAAATGCTAGAAAGATCCCCAAACCAAACACCACAGCAAATTTCAGTCAACGTCTCACGTTCGCGTGACGGCAACAGCGCACGTGCCTCTGGGCATTCCAGCGGCGAGCTAAAGCGCCTAGGGACAGGGCCCGCGTGCGGGTGCTCGAGCACGAGCAAGCGGTGCCAGGAGCAGCTTGTCTCAGGTGAGACTCAGCGGCTGTCGGTGGTGCGTTTGTCTCCAGGAGGCACTGAGGAGTTTTGTGGTCTGGCTGACTACGTGCCAAAGGACCGGGCAATCTTCCCGGTCAGTGCGACTCTGAATATGCTGTGAGTATCTCGTATGTAGATAGTGAACCGTGTAAAGTCTGTTTAAAACACTGACTTCTCTGTAGACCCTAGCATTTTGCCTAAAAATGTTCAAAGGCGGTTAAAATGTTTGTGAAAATCAGGCAGCCAGTGTTTTAACCCATTTTTGGAGTTCAAGACCGATACAACCTTCATACACAGAATACCCCACATGTGTTCATGGCATGTTCATGAACTGTAGTTCAGTCAAGGACAACTTCTCGGGCTGTTCCCATGTGCTTCCATACACTGACAAAATCCAGAAATTCCACCGTTGCACTCAAAGATTACGGAGAAATGTGATTTAAAAACTATTAAAGACTTGCTCAGGTTCATAATGATAATGATAATAATAATAATAATGATGGCTAAACAAATATTCGGATACAATGCAATATGCTTCTTTATTTTTTTTTTAAATCCAATTTGTAAAGGTCCCTTTTTAAACCAAACAGGAACAAAAAAATCAACACAATTCAGAGGGCTTATCTCATTGACCATATTCTTCCCCACTCTTCACTTATCATAACACAAAGCAGCAACTTATAGTATTAGTGCTCATATAGTGCACTTACATGAATTTTGATTTGTGTATTAAGCTTTAAATACAACGTATTTCCCGTGAGCATAGCCCAAAGAGTACACAACATTACATCTTCAAAGCGTTATGTCAAAAAAAAACCGACGGGAAGTGTATATCCAAGACAGTCAAACTCAAAATATTTTGACCTGGCAAATCCTATAACAAGTAACAGCAATTTGAAACTGCGTACAAAGCAGAACAGTGCCAACATGCCTCCGGTCCGGCAGCTATGGTAAAGTATCAAGCGTACACATAAAGGAGAGAAGCCAAAGGAAACGGCCACAAACTCAGAGCTAACCTGAGGCACACCCAACTGCGACTGAACAAAGGCGGCTCCACTTTCCCACTCTATGATGCAAAGAGCCCAACAACAATGAAAAAGCACTTCTACGCTACAGAAACGGCAACTTCTTCCAATTTTGTCTCTGCGCTTTTTAAACAACTCGTTCAAAAAATGTAAGGGCGAACATCTAATTATACTGAACAAATGTACGAACTATAAAGTCAGAGAAGCTCCAGAAGATTGCCACTTTCAACCTTGCATAGTGATCGCTGGCATTGATATTGCTACCATAGCTTCAGCAGAAGATATGGGAAAGGAAAATCTTTACTTCTAAGTGATGCACGTACGTAACATTTTCTTCACAAAATTCCGTTTAACATTGTTTTTAATAAAAGGGGAAACAGCTCTAAAAAGGGAAAGATAGTGTTCACAAGCTTAGAAATAAAAAAAAAATACAAAACCAGAACATTCCATAATAAAAAAATGAAAATAATAAACATTCCATCATAACAGCACCTATTTTATCACTAAGTAAGCCCCATACATGCAACAAACTACAACTACCGTATAAGGCTGTCAAATTAAAGGTTTACTTTTCATATAAACAAAGTGTAAAAATAGCAGTAAGTTGCAATCTTCAAATTTAATGCTATGTGAGGGTTTTGTGTCTCCCCCCCGGTTTCATTTGGTAGCAATTTCAGTTACGCGCTTGGTAGAAGGGTCATACACCTAGGAACCGTGATACAAATACATTGTGCCTAGGACAGTATTGTCGTATCTCTGTTCTACCTTGACAGAATTGGAATGCTCAACAACACTACTAAGTTCGGGGATGCTTTCAGCAGTATCCCCAAAACCATGGTAGTGTCCGTAGTGCAAGGTATCTCCAGGGTCTTCCACCCACGAAGGCCGGTTAGTAACGCAGCTACTTGGGCTTCCATTCAGATGCAGAGATCCACACATGTCGGTGGAATTATTCATGGCTTTTTCCGGTTCCTCGGTGCCGTTGCTGGTATGAATTCGATGCCTACTGGGAGAAGTTATTCCGGGAATTATTCCGTTAGGCGTTAACGTTAAACACTCCTCGCGCCTGGCATCCATCCCACTGAGCTGTTGTGCGGTGGTGAAATCCAAATGTCCATTGATGGCGCATCCATTTGTCAGTGCATTCAATATGGAGCTACTGCTATTCATATCTGCATTAAGAAATACACCTGTCACCAACAATTAAAAATAAATCGAAATACATCAAAATGTCTCCACTATACTCATTTTAAAAAAAAAAAAAAAAAGTTGCCGTACACGGCTTTGAAAATAGATCTACCCTCTCTTTATTTATAACAACATAGGTGGGTTCAAAGTCATGAGAGCTCAGCAGTAAGCCTGTAGCATGGATGCTTATGTTGAGAATGCAACTATCTGTCTCCATTCCATGCGTAAATACGCCAGTAGTAACCTTTGCAAAGGCGATGGGAATGTCTCAGCATTTTTTTCATTTAACTGTATGAAATAAGTGTAGCAGACAACACTCTGGCGAGTGTTTTGCAAGGTGGAATAAAAAGCATCTTTCCACCTTAACTGTAATGCCTTCTTGGGATGGAGGATTCTGTACAAGAACCAAGTGTCTGCGAGAGGGTGAAAGGTCGGGTTGTGGGTTTTTTTATTTTTCAGCCGCGATTTATCCGTGGCTCTTTTTTTTTTTTCCTAGTGGTAACTCTCACAGTACAGTGTACATTGAAATAAGTCAAATGAAGAAATGTTATGTTGGGGTGCTAATATAAAATGTTTCAAAGTTCCTTTATTCAGAAAGTACTTCAATTTATCTAGCAGCTTGCTAGGTAACAGAGTAGGCAGGGTTGTAGTTCATAACAACATCTGTACAATCCACATGCAAAATGCCACACAATAGCAACAGCAGAGTGCACAGAAGACTAAAAAATTAGTAGTAGGAAACAAAATTCTAAAAATGTGCATGCAAAATCCACTGACAACTGTTTTAAAGCAATTTCTCCTTTGAATTTAGTAAGTAGTACAATAGTTTTTATTTCCATAAACAGATTTCATCAGTATGTCTGAAATTTATGTTTTTGCAGTGGTACTCAAAGTACTATGACAAAAAATGGGCGATATATTCTGCCTTAAAAACGCCTACCAGTAAAGGACGTCTAAAATTTACATCTACATTGGTAAAGATGAGCAAGGCAAATGTAGAAACTGCAGGCCTGTATGGTGACATTTAAAGACTATACATTCCGTTGTTATCCTTGGATACACGCACATATATTTATGTGTACAGGAGTGCATAAACCTATGCGAAAACAGGACTGCATGTACTGTGTATTTCCAGTTTGAGCCAGTAAGTTTGCTGGTAACTTCCCATCTTGGCAAAACCTTGGGTTCCCGTTCAAGTGACTCATTATGAGTAGCACTGTTCGACAAGGAAGAACCCCAAGCTTTGGCTCTCTGTTAGTCCTTTTGCATGGATATTATTTGAAATACAGATTACGATACTGATACTTCACACCCAACAATAGACAACGCCAAGAAAGGGGTTCAGTTTGTAACTTCTGTGCTAATTGGAGTTTCCTGTTTAGTCCCTATATGAGTTAAAACAACCACATCAGCTGACTTGCTAACCACAAACTCATTGACCTCCCAAACCCATCAAGACATCAAAGCTCATATTTCAGTGATGAAAACGCACAGAAGGAATTTTATATAGTGTTTATTAACTGGAAAGTGCAAAATTTTAACTGTTTAAAAATAAATACTTGTAGGTTGGCTTTGCCAAATCAAATCTAATAAAAATGGCACTACTGTTAGTTAATATGCTGAAGTAGGTAATGAATAGTTCAAGTGATAATTATAGAATGTTATTATTTGTTAAAAATTAGCACCTAGAGTAATAGAGTATATTTATGAAAGACAATCCTTTTTCCATAAATAAGAACACTTAGTAATTATCACTGGCAGATATCAGTCTACTTTTTAAGTAGTGATTTTATATATATATATATTCCTAATATATTAAAATATCTATTAATCATCATTCCCTTTGGTGAACCTGATCTGTGGTACATAGCATAAACATATTTATCACAGAACAAATTAAAATAAGAAATTAATCTCTGAATGTAATAATGCACTATCATAGTAACTCCATGCCTTTACCTACAAAGTCAATGGAAAAAGCTGACCCAAGACAGCTTTAACCAAAACTCTATACGCATCCTGGGGTTACCAAAAGCATCTTGATTAAGCAGCCCTTAAAAAACTCAGAGTATTAATATTCACTAATACTAGTAACATTCTGTTTCATGAAGATCTGTACAAAACACAAAAACTGTTTTCCAAGGTACCTTGGTTCCAAATACGAGTTTAAGACCTGTGATGTCCAGTCTTTTATTTCCATAACACCACCCCCCACCACCCCTCAGCAGGATCTCGTACTTAGGTCGTTGTGTCTGCACAAATTCTGAACACACCGTATATGTCTAGACTATTCTTTATAGTATTTGTTGAACTATTTTGAATCTATTTCGTTGTAACATGTTATTTTCAAAGCACTAGGATATGTTTCCCTATAGAGTCTTTTGATTAGCAATTAATCTATTTAATGGAAATGAATAATTTAAATAATTTCTGATTTTCCTTTAACCTGAAATTATAGCCACTAAAAGCAAGGCACAATGTAATACAAGCCTCAGGTTAAAAGTGAAACAGCCATTGCAGATTTCTGTTTATCTGAAATAAGAATAAACTACTACTAAACCTTCTCTTTCACCATTACAATATATTGTGTGATACAGCTTTTTTTGATACCTACTAAACCCCCAATATAATGGGTGTTACAGCAATACAATAGTTCTTGAGACTCCAGACAACAATGTGCAAAGAGAAAGGACTAAGTTTTATGCTTGAATTAAAAGTAAAATGTATATTGATTCTTGCAACGACACGGAGTCTGCATTGCAGAAACAGTGTATATTTCAATTTCTTTTGGTCCAACAGAAGTACTCTCCTGTTGTTTGGTGTCTTCAACCATTTGAATGTTGTTGTAGTTAACAGGAAACTGTCCACTCCCACCTGATACAACGGCAAACTCTCTATCAACGTGCATATTGTCAGCATCGTCCTCAACTCCTCCATTCATCATTGGTATTAAGCCATCAAAGCTGTAAGCTGATTTAAAACAAAAAAAAAAAGTCATGTTTAGTCACTGGTGCATGCTTGAAAACTCAGCCAACAAACAGATGAGTAGTTTATTAAAGCAAAAGCTTTTTACAACAAAATGTAAATTTTCATGTCTGAAAGCTTCTGATGTCTTTTGAGATTCCAAATGCAGAGTAAGTGCGTGCTACGTACTGGCACATTCATCTTAATCCCTCAAAATGGAGAACTACCAGTGTAGCTATCAGACTTTGCACTTACATATCAAACAATTGTTAGTTTGATGTACTAATAGATTGAATAAAGAGCGAAGTTACTCATATTCCAGCTTTACAGCTAGTGCACCCGACAGATAAAAACCAGTCTCTACCTCACATTTGTCTACTGTCAGGCTGGACTGCTCCCTCTTTCACTCCCAAGGGCCAGTTCCCAGTAACCCACCCCCAATTCATACCAGACTGCTCCAGGGACCCCTTCCAGAGCTGAACAAACGGATCTCTCATCCTAGAAAAGCCAGCAAGCGGTTACTGCTGTGGGAAATGCTTCAATAAGCAAGATGGGCCTGACTTCACTCTCTCTTTTACCTCCACCCAAAGCACTGCTCCAGTACTGTCCCAGCAGACCCCGCACTGCTCTCAGGCCAGGCTGACATGAAGACACCTTTCTAAACACACTGCACACTCTTCATATTATGTTATAAAGGGCTACTGCAGTAGACCGCAAGTCAGCTCTCAGTACCTTGGGCCTGACAGAAATGTACATAAACTATTTTTAAAGACCCTTAAGCAATAGCTAGTGTCTCAGGGCCAGAAGATCACACAGGGCTTAAAGGAGACCAGGGCCCTTGGATCAGTGGGCTTCAAATTACCCTGACCCTGGGAGGGAAAGGCATTTTTTTTAGTTACCAAGAGGAATACGGGAGTGCAGTTTCATGCTGGCCAATTCAAGGGCACACACAGCAACGCCCTCCATCCTCACCTCACACAGAACACCTAAAACCCGCCGTGCTGAGGCTTGTGATACTGACAGCCAGCTGCTGGTTTCATACAGCACGTCAGCACGGTGCCCAGCACGGTGGCACAGTGCGAACACCAGCCTGCCAAGGGCACAAGCCAGGGGCGCTGGGATTAGAGCTGCTGCAAACACGGCCACGTCACCAGCTGCCCTGCTGTGCATCATCATCGGCTTCGACCCCGTGCACCACCCTCCGCCAACCAGTTTGGGGCAGCAGGGGGAAATTTCTGGAATTGATTTCAGGAAAACGGACATAAAAATCAGCTCACGTTTCTAAGTGGAAATTACAACCTATCTGGCGTATATTCTGAAAGTGGCGACCAATTTCCTTCGGTGAAGTTCAGCTTCAGTCTTGGGAACTCATTTCTGCACTACATTTGAGAGAGTAATTGCTTTGTGTCCCAGCGTATCATCTATCAGCCTTGCTTAATTTTGAGGCGGAAGGGTTTTTTAACACTGTGCACCCGACAGCGGGTGCAGGCGTGTGCGTATAAACAAAATGACACGCAACGCCCATCCACTGCCCAGTCCAGCCATTCCAGGACAAAGGGCGAAGCACACCTTACGCACTTCTCTTCTTCCAACTCTACCGCTTACAGGTTCTCGTAAGGGGCACGTACTGTGACCGGTCACAAGAAGTAGGCTCTTACCAAGCAGCGATTGCTCTAATTTGGGGTATGGCCATCAAAATCTGACTCTTCCCTGCAAATACAGGTTGCCTGCACTCTCTCTGAGAATATGGAATCTCCTGTGCAAACGGTCTTTAAAGGACAATAGATCAGGGTGGTTTTGGTAAGGGCAAAATTACCACAAAATTGGGCTTGTTTTGTAAAAAGGCTAGCTCAGCAGAAAGACATACTGATGACCTCTCGTTACTCAGCTCTGTTGTTTACAATGCACCTCAAGAATGGGGATTCATTCTCACCCCAACACTTTTCACACTGATACCACAGGAATTACTGACAGCGATGTCTTTGAGGGCAGACATGCCAGATTAGAAACGTCTGCAGTTGGGACACATCTCTTAATTATGCTGAAAACCTTCAAGCAAATGCAGCAAGGCTTTTGGCTTTGCAAAGGTCTTAAACAGTCATACTGGTAAAAATGTCGATTTACCTACTCCGTTTCCCCAACATCTCTGTAATTGCTTAGATCTCGTTCACCTAAACACACTGGCTATTTGTATGCTTGATCTAACTTATCCACTGGACCGACTGTTTACACTGAGAGGTAACGCAGGTACTGCTGCTTCCTGACAACAGTATGCTCGTTACGACAACTAGAAAGATAGCCAGCCCGGTGCCACCCCCCCAGACTGTGGGGCAGTGCTACCTACTGACTAGATGGGAGCCATTTTCTGAAGCTGGAAGAGAGATTGCTGGTTATAAACATTCAGAAGTAACAGATACGTAACGGACTTCGAGCAGCACGGCCCGGTAACAGAACGTGAATGCACTGAACATCAGTCCGTAGCTGTTACAGGCGGCTGTATACTGTGCAAGTTTCTGTGTTCCACACAGAACAGTGAAGTGGAGCCACTTCAGGACGTTATGCCTGAAAAGCACTCTTGCATGTAATTGAACAGGCACTCTTCTCCGCCATGAAATTATTTATAGTTTAGACCAACTGCTTGAAGTAATGTATCCTGTTCGTGATCGGCTACGAAATACCCTGCTAAGGCCTCTGAGCCCGGTGTAGTTGAAATGGTGGCAAGTACTAAAGCAAATACTAGTGTCAACATTGATGTACTTCACCTCATCCATGTCATGTTTAGAAACATTGGTTTTGGTCTCAATCCCTCATTAGCTGGAATTAAGCAGTATTTAAGCCCATTTTATTTGGCTCCCTGAAAGTCACATCTGTTAGAAAGGTAAACTCTAACTGAAGGAAGTGTCTTCAGTGAAGACCTACAAAGTCCCTACCTGATGATAAGACACAGGAAAAAGAAACAAGATCTGAGTGCAGAATGCTGCATTCCTTTTAGTAAGAATTTAATGGGACAACCAAGAGAAAGGAAGCAGAGGATATTCTCTATGGTGTTATTCAAGGTTTTTATAAGATGTAAAAAAGATTTCTTCATAGAGCCACCAAAAGGATCTTCAAGGCTGTACTATCGCATCATTGCTGGCAGAGGAAGAAGCAGTATGCTCACTGCACAGGGCTGAATAGGAATCCTTACCAGTTCCACCTGCAGTGTGATCCTGGAAACTCAGGGTGTGCTGACTTACTGTCACAGACATCACCCCGCTTCATTTGAGAAAAATTTTTGCACTCAATTTCTTTCATCCATCTTATCTAGCAAACAGTTTTTGAACTGTGAATTAATCCTCAAGTGGAAAATTACCATCACAACATCTGGGCATCTTTGTGAATTAACACAACATTACTTAGCTCTCCTGAAGGAGAACTCAGGGAAGAAGTTCATTTCAGCTCCTACTCTTCCACATATTATGCCTGGCATCATGTACCCTCAGCAGTCTCTGGAAATACAAATTTCTGAACGCACCAAGATGATGACAAGGAGCACTGGGATCTTCTAGCACAGAATGGTTTGGGTTGGAAGGGACCTCAAAGATCTAGTTTCAACTCCCCCACCATAGGCAGTAGACCAGGTTGCCCAAGGCACCATCCAACCTGGCCTTGAACACTCCCAGGGAGAGGGCAGCCACAGCTTCTCTGGGCAACCTGTTCCCATGCCTCACCACCCTGACAGGGAAGAATTTCTTCCCAACATCTAATCTAAATCTCCCCTCTTTTAGTTTAAGCTCATTACACCTTGTCCTACTACTCCCTGCCCTTGTAACCAGTCCCTCTCCAGCTTTCTTGTAGGCCCCTTCTGGTACTGAAGGCTGCTGTAAGGTCCCCAGAGCCATCTCTTCTTCAGGCTGAACAACCCCAACTCTCAGTCTGTCTTCATCTGCTTCTTATATTAGTATGTAATTTAGGTATGTAAGTGAATTTGTCAATAATAGTCAACATCCACTCTGAAAGGCTTTAAAATGTTTATTTTCCTTTCTCAGCAACAGTATCACGCCATCCCTTTTACCTCTGGGGTCTCACCTTCCGTTCTAGCCTTCTTTACTCCAGCAGACTCCATATCTTCAAAGGATCTTTTTCGACTTGTCCCACCACTGAATGGATTGGGACCTGCATTCTGATGAACCCCATTTAAGGTGCCATTGCTATAGAAACGATTCAGGTGACAGTTCTGGAGGTTCAAGAGAAACTGGGCACATTCTTGGAAGCCCTGGGTATGTGCAAGGTCTGCTGCTGTCAGGCCACTGGCATTTCTCAAGCTGTACAATACAAAGAAACTGAATTACACTCATTCATCAAGCTGGCTTGCTGCTGCTGCTGCCCTTACTATCTATCTGTTGGTGATGAGAGAAAACATACACTTAGCAAATTTCCATTAAGAAATTAGTTAATCTTAGTTTTATAACTAGCTTAACTTTTTGCACATATATCTGGCTTCTAAGCGAAATTTGGGAGACAACACACTTAAAAATAAAATCAATATACTATGTGCCTTAAAAAAAAACATCTTCCTATTTAAACTTGTCAAAATGCTTTATTCTAAAATAGTCTGAAGTATCTGAGCTTTACGTTAAACTTCAGACTAATTTAAGCCTCGAATTTTACCACCTTCTGCAGTTTATTATGCAATCTATTGCTTTAACTTGAGCAAAAGATCAAATACTCAAAACAAACTTAACAAGACTTGGCAATTGTCCATGGCATTCTGGATTCTAAGGTAACATCATCATCACTATTCTTCCTAACAATAAAATATACACATATATAGAAGATAGATAGATAGATAAAGACGCTATACTTAGTTATGCTTTGCTTATACTTTTTTTTCTGGTTTGTTTCTCATTTCAAAGTGTGTGACATCATAAGTGCTGGGACTTGCTTTGTTATTTGAACCAAGACTTTTCCATGCATGAGAGGCTAGCACTGGATTTTGAATATTCTAATACATCATGGAGATTATAAATAAAATCAGGTAGGGCATGTAAAGGTTTAATTTGAAAGAATGCTCTATCACATGCATTTACACAAGCATACAGTGTGTCTGTGCTTTGAAATAAAGGCTAACTTCATAAGAAAGTGCATAAAAGCAGAGACCAGAGGACCAGAAGTGACAAAACTAGACTGTGAAGTGGAAGATGCCAATAAATCTTTTCCAAGATTTTTTCCACCTTTCCAGACAGATCTAACTAGTCAGAAAACTGAATTTTTGTTTCTTGGCTGCAGTAGTTTAGAGAAATCCATTGCTTAAAAGTCCAGAAACAGACAAGCCAACAGAATAAGAATTCAGAGGACTAATAAACCCGATTCTGTTGAAACTCAAATGAAGTAGAAATCAACTTGCTCCAGCTCATGTGAAGAAAAAGAACAAAGCCCAGATTTACTTCCTATTTGCTATAAAAACAAGACTAGAAAAATCTTTAGAAACTGGTAACTACAGCAAGACTAATTCCATACATGGATACTGCTGGATTACATAGAATTTGAAAGATTAAGTCAAAAGACGATGGAATCTGAAAAACTATTAGGCTAGATCAGGGAAATTTCATTCCATACTACACTGCTTACTTGGACTACTAATGAAAAGTTTAGAGAGCAGCCACCAAGAGTGCTGTAGAAAGTAAGACTTTAGAAGACTGAAAAACCTAGTTAGTAAGAATAAATGAAACCTCAAAGAGGAGGTATTAGTTCTGCATATCTTAAAGATAGCAGCAAAGAGAATATTCTGTTCTGTGCATCCAGTGCAGGCAGTCTATGAATGGGATTAACACGAACAAAGGATATTTGAAGTCAGGCATTAGGAGAAAGTTTCAGAGCATAAAGGTTGCTGAATCTTCAGCGGGTTCTCTTCCCCCCCAACCCCGCATCTGAAGAGCGGATGATGATTTCAAATTCTGCAAAATACAGTCAGTCTTTTCCCAGGCTGAATTAGATGGCCTGCTGAGGTCCCTGCTTACCAACATCCAATGCTTTTAGTAGTTCTAACTTACTCGTGTAGCATGGGGACATAACACAATCCATCTACAACTTAAGAAACAGAAACTTCAATGTATCCGTTTTGGTCAAAAAAATAACAGCTCAGTTCTTCAAAATCCATTTTAAATTTGCAAGCCCCAAAAGGATGGTAAAGGAAACCTTAACAAGCAAATTAAAGTTACACAAAGATAAAAATGACCAAAACAATATGGTGTTGACTGACCACCTAATATAATAAAACTTCAAGGAGTAATTCTTTTATTTAGTAAATGCTATTGAACAATAATTTTGCTTTGAAAAACGAACTGGAAGACAGACTGCAGTTAAGTCACCATTTCCCAAAGGAACATCGATATAAGCTGCCAGAGGCATATGGAGATGTATAAACTAAGATGCAAGTGTATGAGACATGACCAAAGTCTGGGAAAGAAATGTTAAGTTTCCCAGAAACAAAATAAATTAACTTTTAAGTTTTAAAACATAATGAGATTTGATATTTTTAGATCCATCTACTTTTAACAATTAGGCAGAGATGTCCTTGTTCTACAGAGTACTTTGGAAGCACTGCACAGGTTTTCAAGGGACTCAAGCACACTGAATAGAACATTCCTGCTTCTGAGAGTTTAGAAATGCCTCTCAAAAATCTGAGTCCGAATTTAGTCTATTATTTCAAGAGAACTTCCTGGGTTCAAAAGTTAGTAATGAAAAAAGAGAGAGGAAAAAAAGTCCAAATGAAAGATTAGAGGATCTAAACGACTCTAGAAACTGGTTGGCTGACTGCTAGGAAAGAGAACACAACTGTTGCATTCTCTGTTCTCTCAGTGACAGCACTACTTTGACTATCCTTTTTACATCTAGCTGTCAATTTCCATTAATTTCATCAAAGCTTAATTAACCTAGGACTTTCAAATCCTTTCAAATTTCAGTTAAACTGATTTGTGTTCCACTATTAATGTGAAGAAAAAAAGCCATTGACGAAATTGACAAACTCTTAAGCCTCACTTTCTGAGAAACAGGCTAGAAAGAGCACACAGACAACCCTCTTCAGCTGTTTTTTTCTAGCTCTTCTCTAGGAAGAAAAAGCTGTCAGTGGGAACACAAAAGGCAGCAAGAGCTAGCTGTGCTATACCAGCTCATCATAACAAAATGCATGTAATCCAAGAAAAAATGGCTAATTCCATTAGCCACAAGCACAGAGTGGAGAAAATGCTCTTAACAGGTATCACAGTTTTACCAGACTGGAATAGTTTTAAATATTACCAAAATACTGTGAGGATTCTGAGTGTGTAACAGGAAAATTCAGTCTTATATAGTCCTTGAAACTCAAAGTGGAGTACCTGAAAGAAGTAAAAAGCCAAGACACCTACTAGATTGTTCTTTAAAAGCGCTAATATGAAGTGGAACTACTCTGTTACAGCAGTGGTGAGAAGGAACTGGTAACACATCTATTAGTAAATCTGCAGTGTATGGTCTACCTCAAATGCCACCAGTGTCTGAAAACGAAGCTGCCACCTCAGCTTAATCCAGGAGCTAAGCGTATATAAAAGTCATTACTGTAAACAGACTCCCATTACAGGAATGAAAACAGAAATGGATTCCATGCCCAAAACTACACATACGACTAAGAGGAGTTCAATCTCTTACGCGTAATCCTTAAGTCAGCCATTGGTTACGAACTGCAGTTAGATGTAAACTGACTGTCAAGTGAAAAGGCAGAGGACTAATAACTGGAGTCATTTGGCTATTAAGTAGACTATGCATGTCATGAACTGCATGTTTTTTTAAAAAAAAGCCAACAAGTAGGAAACTCAATGAGGTAATCAGTGTATCTAAGCACATTTTCAACTACTTCAGTTATTGGAGGTGTCCCTTGAAAGGTACTTCTCTTCATTTCTCATAGTTGCCTACAAAAAGGATTTGACTAGGTACAGGATATTACAATTGAAAGTAACTTCCAGACCTGAGCTGTGAAAGAAAAGCAGTGGAAAAAAGCAAACCATTGGACAACATGGACAGAAACAGCCCAAAATTTCATGTCTCTTGAAAAAAAGTCTTCTTTTCCACCCATCCTCTGTTTCATATATTAAAAATCCCTCCAGTATACCTTTAGTCTTTTACTCTAAACACCTTGAAATAGTGGAAGGTCCAAAAAGCACACTATTTGACAGTAAATCTTCAGGCAAGTTGTTGTTTTGTTAATGCTAATCATACAGCAAATATGACAGTTCTATTTCTGTAACTGCACTACTCACAAGTTAAAAATGAGTGAGGAAAAGTAAGGAAATTTCCTGCAGACTTTGTGGTGGTGGTGTGTTGCTTTGGGGTTTGCTTTTTTCCTCCCCTGACAAAGATGCCAAACTTGAGGACAAGCTTATGTTTCTTTTCAGGGGTGTTCCTCTAAGGTAGGCTACCTGAAACAAGAGTAGACAAATAACAACCTACATAGACTGTATATTGAAAAAATGACCTTATGAAGGAAGAAGCTACCAGTAAGGAAGGTGTGGAAGGATGGAAGAGTCATATTAAAGAAATTCATACTAAAGAAAAAAAATCAGACTAAGCTTGAAAAGTTCCATGCATTTTATGATCAGCCCGTCTTTTATTAAATAGCATTCATTGACTCAGTGCAGTTGTTTTCTAAAGGTTGGCCTAGTTACTGTCAAGACAGACAGCTGTGCTCCAACTCCTTAATTCCTTCTCTCTCCAGTTAAAAAACTCAAAAAGCAAGGACATCTCTGAAGGTCAGTCCAGCTGCAGGAATAGGTGGAAAAACTGAAGAAGCAACACCGAAAACTGAAGGTCTGAAAATAACATTCCTTTTTCTGGCACCTACTCCAGAGAGAAGACACACACATGAAGGCTTGAACTGACAAACAGGAGAAAAAATCCTTACTTAACCTTGCCCAGAACTAAATGCAGTTTTCACTAAGTGTTCGGAAAGTCAATTCACTCTATGCTTCGAAAACACATACTTTGCATCATTTTCAAAGCAATTCAAACATCTGAAAATGGAAGGAGTTCTATGAAGATTCTTTCACTTGGCAGTTTCTGTTTTACAGTCCATTCACTATTTCCATGTAATTGTTATTGTTAGAAACAAATCAGAATCATGAAACATGGTATTATTTACCCTCAGCCTTCTCATAAGCTAAAATCCAGTGGCTGGGAATGACAGAGACATACTGTTTTCTTCAAAGCACAGAAGTCTAAGATGCTAACTCCAAAGCAAAAGATGACAACAAATGTAATTGGAAAGATACACTTTCATATTACAAAGTTATTCTAAATAGAAAAAAAATCCATGAGAAAAGTTGAAGGAAGTCTTAATATGGATGAACAGAAGTAGGTGATCTTGAAGCTCCTTGACAGATGACCTTCAACACTCGAATTGTTCTGTAGTGATAGGTGTTCTATAAACAAACTCAAAATGTGCACTATTATGAGTTAAAGCTCTTAATTTTGCATATACATTTATTCACACACCTACAGTGCTTAGAACAACACTCTTATAACACATTTATCTTCTTCCATCGAGTGATGTCCATAGGCAGTCTTCAAAACTGACTGATCTTGCATGAAGAGGACTTCTTTTTTAATCTGTTTTTCTCCCTCCAGTTGACATCATCAGAACTCCCATTTCAGAGGCCCAGTTCATCTGAGAGTCCTAGTATCAAATTAAAGCAGCTATAAAGAAGACGCTGATGAAGGACACGTTTAGATATTTCCTTCTTCTGAAATGGTTTTAAAAATGCTGGCTGTGAGTGTAATTCAATTGTTCAAAAACAAGAGATAAGTATGTTATCCGATCAAATAGGACTGGTGTACAGAAACAAAGTTAACTTTCCGTTTAGTTTTAGTTCAGAAGGATGTTCTATTATTTCAGATCTAACCACAATTTGTTGGTTTTGAGAAGGAAATAATCTGAGGCAAGCTCTCAAAAAATATGCAAGACACTTCCACTACGATTAAGTTATAGAAAGTAAAAAACCAAAACTGAGAACTGTTTAAGTGTAACTACCTCTGTGGAAGAAAGATTTACTTCAAGACAACTTACAAAATCTACTCTTCGAAAGAAAAGATAGACTTGTGCTTCTCGCACTAGATTATAACTTGAAGTTGTTTCAATTGTTCATATTTCTCATACTTATTGGAAGAAAAAAGCAAGTACATTTCTATGTGTCTTTAACATAGAAAAACATTTGAAATACACTATCTTCCACTTATAATGTCACATACCTTGAAAAACAAAACAAATGTTTGCTACAAAAAGTCAACAGTAAATCTTTTTAGAAAAAAACCCCATTCATATATGTAAAAAAAAATCCCCTAAATGTTTAATTTTAAATAGTGATTACATCACCTACAGCTTACTGTGTTTCTGTTAATGCCATGCGACAATCTAAGAAAATAAACCACAGTTTTCGTATATCAATGTAATATCTGTTAAAAAACACTGATCTCAACTTATCTATTGTTAGTTTACAAATAAAAATGTAGATAATTGTAAATTAGGGTAAGCAAAGCATGCAAATCTATAGATTCTATATCTGAATTCCTAGATTAGCATTAAAACCAATCACCGCAACAAATACCTCAACAGTATGCCTTGTGTGCAGAAAGGAAGCGATACTGAACATTCAATGCCACAACTGTAAGGTTTTCGGAGAAGCACCTGTGGCAGTTTCAGCAGTTTCTATATGGAATGCTCCCCCTTTCTAGGATTACTTGAAAAAATCAAGTCAATTCGAATTACGTAGCTGTAAAACATTGACATGTGTAGTTTTTACAGTTTCAGAATCTTCTGTTTGATTTAAACGGGCAATGGTGCATAAACAGGAAACTTATATCATAAGGGATCACATATTTGCAGGCAACATTAAGATCAAAAGTTACATTAACATACATAAAGTGCTGTAGCACGTTATTCAATATGTAAGCCATTATCATGTGACCACCTTAACAACAAGATACTAAGCCTTTTATGCCTTTAAAGCATTATTACTTTCATCCTGAAACCAAATTGTCAGTTCTTCACCAAAATTTAAATAGAATGGATTAAAATTACCAGTCAACTCATGGCTTCAGTTACTTTAAATTTAGTAGGCTGTATCTCAAAAGAATTAGTAACTATTCCTATACAAAAATTAGCAGATACAAGGATTAAAACAAAACAAAAGGAGAAAAAAAAAAAGAAAAAAGATCAGAACACTAAAACGCTCACAGTGAGAAAAAAACATTTCCTACATAAACATCAGTATACTAGTCTAAAATTTCTAAAGCAAAATGATTTTGAAATACTAAACTTTGAATGTTTTAACCCTTTGGTGTCCAAATACAAAAGTCATGAAATAGTTTCAAACATCGGATTTTTTTCTTTTTCAGATACCAAGAGACAAAAATTCTTAACCAAACAGATGTGTGCCACTGCTGGGGACAGCTACAAAAATTCATGCTAGAATTACAGACTGGGCATCTACAAAAGCACAAGTTGGTGCCAAGTTTTTATTTCACAACAAAACATGTGGCAGCTGAAATTATTTTAGACTTTTAAAAACAATGGTAGAGTTTCTCAGAACATCCTTCAAAATCATAACAGGATCAATACACTGGAAAGAAGGAAGGTCCTCTGGTGTGAAGCTGGTTTTTTCCACATAAAAATCAAGGTTCACTATGAATTATGCAGCTATTACCAGCTCCTAGCTAATTCAACTCACAACTGAGCAAATGATGACAGAAGAAAGAATTCGTTAACCATGGTATGGAACACTGGAATTACTATGAGCATCACCACCAGGCAGTGACTTATTGCTGTATCAGTATTCCAATTTATATGCCTTAAGACCAACATCAAACCAGTAGACTTTGATTTTCAGTATCTCTTGCAGAAATTTTTCACATTTTCAAATAAATTTCTGTCTGAACAATATAGGCCTGACTTTGCCTGGTATCAGCAATCAACAATATTTTAAAATTCATATGTGATTATGTGTGAAGCGATTCCAAAACACAGCTCACAAAAGGCAAGTATGTGAGACTATGGTAACTCCTAAAACAAGTCTGATTGCAGTATAGCATAACAGAAAAGACCTTCCCTATTAAAATGAGTATTTCCTAGATCACTTGCAAGAAAGAATTCCAAATAAGCATCTTTTTAGTACTGCAGCCACTTTAAGTCCAAAGACAATGTAAGAGTTACTGAGCCAGTCAATTTTATGAAAATGAGAACTATCATAGCTGCTGCTATGATGTTTCTAGAAACAGACCAGGAATTGCAGACAAAGTTGCCTACAATGAGTAAAGCATTACAGAAGACTATGAGGCAAGCATTATGGAAGATTGTTGAGGAAAGGTTCAGTACAAACTGTGACTTGAAAAGATAAGCCACCTTGCAACACAAATTCTGCCAAGGTGCTTCTGGTAGCAAACAGAATTATATTATTACTCTTCAACATACTCACTGAATACCAATGATAGCCTAGAACTAGAAAAATGAAAAAAAGAGCTTCAATCAAATGTGCCAAACATGGAAGAAAGTTCAAGAGATTCAGTACAAAAAGCATAGACAGTAAGAGCTTGGGAATAAAACTAAAGTAAATGAATTTTAAAGTACTTTTGTGCCAAAAGGGAAATAAAGATCAAGAATGAAAGAACTAAAGGTATTAGATGGATTCATTATTTTCCCGTAATAGGCACAGATATGGAGACCATCAAACTACATAAAATTTTATTTTCTGTGACAAAGAGTTATTTTATTCAAGCATACAGAAGATCTTTTGGATTAAGAAACTGCTGAAGTGCATAAAACCACTTCAAATGAGCTTCGCAAAAGAATTTTTTCAACTTAGATTTCCCTCCACTTAAAAGAAAATTTATCTACCACGTATGAGCAACGTCAAGCAAAATAGAAAGAAGGAAATAGAAGCTTAAACAGAAGAGTATCATCTTCCCTAAGTTATAGCTGGCCAAAACTCTTCCAGGGTTTAAGCCTCCATGCAATGAGATACATCTTGTAATCTGCAGCACATGCCATACAGTAGAAAACTCTTCCGACTGACTCGAATGTGTTCTGGGCCACGCTGTAACTACCGACTGTTTTGTTGTCCAGGTTCAAAGGTACTAGGTGAACTATGTTCAACTTTACTGAAAAGACACAAACTAGAATAGCAAAAGAAATTCAAATCAACATAGCAGAAGCTAGAGCCAATACACATCTCATCACATATCCAATCAAAAAGCATCAGCATATCAAGCACAGCACCCACACAGATCCTCACCACCACTGATGTCTGGACAAACCATCAGAACTAATCAGACTGTTCTATCTGGGAATACACTGCATCTTTCTGTCTTCCACAGTATCTGAAACTTGAGCTCTGGCCAAGTTCCACTTCATAACACTTTGGTTTCTCCACCTGAGTTAACTGCACCCAGGTTTCTGTTGCCTGCAATAGGTTTTTTTTTTCCTGTATGATTAGCTATCTGAAGGGAAGCTGCACAGTGAACATTATTAGCACAGTATCACATGTGAAGGCAGATCAATCCCAACAAAAAAAATCCAAACCTTCCTGCCAGAAATCTGAGCTATTCTCATTTAACACTCTTGGTAACACTTCAGTGTTTTTTATCCAGTTCTTTTGGACTGAAGAAAAGCTGCGCTGTAAATCATAAAGGCTGGTCACTAATGAATTAGCTCTCCTATCAAACTGACCCATATCCTGTGAACTCTCTTAATGTTCCAGAAAGGTCATAAAATATCATAGCTTTAAGGAAGAATTTAACTTCATTCAGGAAGAAGTACAACCTCTCGCATTCTCTATTTTTGAACTGATGTCAGTAACTACTGCTGTTATTCCACCCCCACTAAGAATAATCCACACTCAAACTGATCAGGAACTCAGTGGTAAGAGTTTGCCTCAGTTTCCTGCAATTATTCAGAACAGCTGTTAACTGTGAAAACTACCCTTTTCCACCCTGGTGTACTGTAATACTAAGCCTCTTCCACTTTTTGATTATCAGTTCTCCATGCATATATGTTCTGCCTCAGTATTTCCAAATCCTTCCTTGAGACTAAATCCAAATTACTACCTTACTTCATGGTCACAACCTCCTATAAACAACGTTTTCTTCTACTAGGATGGCAATCAAGTGTGAAACCAAACACGGAAGAAGTGAGCAAGCTTTACTTGTCATTATTTTGCAGGAGAATTAGAGTTTCACCACCGAAATATACAAATCACTCTGCATAAGGCAGGAAAGGAAGAACAAATTCCAGCACCTGTAGGCTCCCTACCGCACAATGGTCACTACAAGAATACCACAGTGACGGCCCTTAAAATGCTTGTTATATACAGTTAAACAATAATAGCCAGATTTTCCCCTCAACTATACTGCACTAATAACGCCACAGTAATTAACCCAGCAGTTTAACTGCCATCTGGAGAGCAAGCAGTGAGGTTTATAAAAAAAATTGTGTAAGAAGTGGTCTCAGATTGAAAACTTACGAAGCAGATTATATAAATATTAATATACTAATTCAGATACGAACCACTTTGTTGAAAAAGCATCTGAATCGTATTCCTAAGGCAAATGATCAGTAAGAACCTGAAGCATGATTCTCAAGATGAGGTTAATAACCATAAGAAAGTAGGATGTTGATTCTTCTACACTGAATCAATGTAGCAGTACAGCTTCTAAAGTAAAAAAAAAATGACACAGTAATGGCATGTCACAAGTATGTTAACACCAGACATGGACTGCAGTTTAATATTAAAGTTTTGTAGTTAAGTTAGCTAGGTAAGAAAAACAAACAAATGTTAAAAGCCTGTAAATACCTGCTAAGATTTTAAGAAATCAGGAAGAAATCCAGGAAGTAATGGAGATCTCTGAACTTCAAGACCCTTCAAAAGATCAGGCCATGCAAGTTTCCCCTCCAGACTGAATAGGAACTGAGGGTTTATGTCACAAAAAGCAAGGCCAACTTCTGCACTGTCATCATGAAATCTGCATATCACTACTTCTGTCTCTTCACTAAAGGTGACAATTTCACAAAGTCAAGAAGTCTCAAAAGTACAAACGAGAACAAAAGCCGAGATATCACAACAGTGGTCATAATTAAAATGGGAAACAGACTTCAAACAGAAACGTATTACAAAACTTTCACAAAGGGCTAATCCAGAGGCACTAAAAAATTCTCTTATCAAGGATGGAGAGCAGTTGTGAAGAAAAAAGAAATTACGATGCTTTTTTAAAAAAGAACATAATGCTGTTTGTGACATAAGAATTTGCATGGAAGAATTAAAATTAAGCCACTGTCAAAGAACAAGAATAAAGGTTTCACTGAAAAACTAAATACTTGAGATTGGACATTTCTGGCGTCACAGGAAGAATGAATTTCCACATTCAAATGAATGCAAGACAGCTTTAATGAGAAAGTGGCTGAAGTGTCTGTCTAAATTAGATCAGCATCACGATCTGAATCTGTCATCTGGTAGCATCAGACATACTGGTATATTTATCCCAGCATGTCAGTTATCCACCCCAAACCTGGAGACCAGAGTACAAGAAACCAGAAAGGAAAGTACCTCTTTGGGGTCTTGTACAGTATACAAACCAATGTTCCCCCAAACCTTAAGATCTCTGGTGGGCAGATAAAAAGCCTTCCTATGCTACTATTCAAGCATCTTGATCAAACGAAGTCTGAAGCAAGTACTTGTGTCCAATTGGATGAGTGCATACCAAGCCACATCCTGTCCTACAAGTTACACCTGTTTATTACAGTATAATACAGCATTTGAAACTCCTCTCCTCGCTCTAAATCAAGTCACTAAGGAATACACAACTGTTCAATGACAGTTGCAGAAGAATTTTTATTCAGAAATAAGTGGACACAATGCACAAGTGAACTGCATGAAGACAGACATGAAGCAGAAGTTGTCAAAATATATATAATTAACAGCTGCACCTGCTTATTATTTTCTTTGATTCAATAGTGTCCTGTGTTCATAGCTGAATTTTGTATTTTTATATATGCTGTGATGCAATCCATATAACTATATTAATACCCATCATTAAAAAAATTATTGTAAGAGCAAAACAAAACATGGCACCAAGAAGGCTTTTCATCCAATGAAGACCTGTGGACACTTGTTTGTCATCATGATAAATAAATACACAAAGAACCATACATAAATTGCATAATTATGCTTTTTAGTGAAAATCAGTTATTATGGATACTTTAAAAGGTACTATCCACATTAAAAAGTCAGTTACACAGCAAACCTTTTCACTCATATGAGGACATTGTGACCACCTGCTTCCCCCTCTTCAAGGGTCCATGAATACCATAGTTAGTGGAGCAACCATTTTTATGGCTGTAGGACATACTGTGCACAGAATATGCTTCAGCTAAAATGAGAAGGTAAATACCACAAAAAAAATCAAAATATTTTCACTAGGGTACAGTTATTATTTTTTAATATTATTAAAAATTTACACAGGAATAGAGACCCAAATTCTCTCTCATCAATTAGGAAAACAATGCAACAACTTCATGAAATTTAGAGACTGCAACATACTGTAATTCTCTGTAAACACCATACACTAACAAGCCTGAAAAAGTAAACTAGAACAATTCAAGTGAGGCAATTTTAATCAAACTAGAATTCTTACTTTTTCCTTACTGGACTATTGTCTATATTCTTTGGTTTCCCATATAACCAAAGGAGTGAATAAAGTAGAAATACAGATATCAAAAATTACACTAGTCCAAGTTACTTCATTTTAATAGTAGTACTTCAATAATCAATAATTAAAACCACATTTCTTGCATCAACACACTACTGATTACCAGTGTTCGTGTAATAATGAAATCTTAACATCCCTATTGTACTTTCTATAAAAAGCTAGGGATGGTGCAATACTTGATGTATACTATAAATATCAGGTACAAGCAGCATATTTGACTATTTACAGTCACAAGGTATATTCTCTGCATTTTCACGTAACTAGAGTTTGATACCATGACTGTATGAAGAAATACAGGAAAAAAACTGGATTAGAAGATCTAATCCTCAATAAAAAAGGCCATATTCATCACGGGTACAGATCAGCATTTTAGTTCTAGTTAGTGCTTAGTTCTGCATTTAGTAAAATTCTTGCCTTGGTCCTACATAGTCAATTACAATTTCAGTTAATATATACAAATTAGCACTCAAAATATGGATAAAATCCCTCTCCTTTTCTTCTAACTGAAGCTATAAAATAAAGGAGTCAAAAATTTCAGAGCATCTACATTTCCAAAACGTTACAAAAATCAGGAAATCAACATAACCACTAGAGAGATGGGGCCAGTTTTCAAACCCCGATAACCCAAAATTAATCAATGTCAAAAGCATATATGTAGATTTGGCCTAATTTAGCATATTGAGCCTGGAAACTAGATTCTATGGGGGGAAAAAAAAAACCCTCACCCCTATCAGTCAATAGCTAGCTCTCTCATGTGACAAGTCCAAGTCCTGATCCTCTAAGTAACTAAACATGGGCTGGTCCACCAGCCTACTTAATTTGCATCCCTGATTTTACCATCTCCTGCATAGGGCCTGATATTTAATTACCTACAGAACTTGTGACAATTCTATCCTACTGAAACACAGATGGAATTCAAAGTTGGAAAACTGAGAATTCAAATTATTTCCTCTTCACTAGAACTTCTATAAACCTAAACTACTTCTGCTGCAAATAGCTTTGCTCAAAGGCAAGTATCACTCTCCAAGTCTTACAGAAATGTTTTGCCTATGGCTTGCAAATATCATCTTTAACAAGCACAATATTAGTTCTGTGAGCTGAAGTTGCAGCCACATCTCCAATCTCAGTTATTCAGCTACTTCTTTTGAAAGTCCTATGGATGTAACATATCCTTTTCTTTACGTCAGACTCTTAACTCACTCATTTCACAGTTTATGCAGTTCCACAACTTCTCTTTTGATTGGAAACTTTGTAAAAATCACAAGATTACACTAATTGATGATGATAATTAAGGTTTGCTCAATTCCACAGTAAATTTCAATCCAAGTTTATCTTAAGATATCTGAAAGTGAGTGTAAAATGGGAATTTAAAATTTAAGATTGATTTAATGAATTTGTCAATAACCAAGACAGCTGCGTAAGTTACTTCAGTGTCATTTATCTATGAAGCAATCTCTTCATATAAAGCAATTCGTTCATTACTACTAACTTAAAAGGTACTATATTTCCTGAATACTCTATGATACCATTGAAAGAATTAAATTTTATGGCAGATTTACCAGGGCAGCATTACAAAAACAGTAAGATGGAAACCAAAGGGTAAAACAAGAAATTAACTACATGATTCTTATTTCACTTACAACTTAGAAGTTTCATATTGCAGGTTAAAATACAGTAACTAGTTACCATTTAAGATAACAAGGCTAGTTCTAATTAAAACAAATTGCTACAGTATTTACATTATTATAAGCCATAGAGCTTATACTCAACATTTCTAGGTGAAAAGTGCATCCATTTTGTCCATGCTGTAAGTTGCAAAAGTTTGTGAGATTTTCTGAATGTTTTTGCAGTACATAAACCTTTAAAGAAAAAAGTTAACAGGGCAAATACACAATACACTAACAAACAGTATTAAACTAACTGTGAAGAAAGAGTGTGTGAGATGCTATTTTGCACATAATGTTGCTTTTGCATTGTTTTCTATATTTATTCACCAGTGCAAGGTGTAAATTTGTTGTAAAAAATAACTACAAGCTTGATAAAGTGTACAATTTGGGGTCATCTGACAGAAGCGTGATAAATATTTCAAAATATCAGATATAAATACAATACTAATGTAGCACACTGGTATTAAGCAAAATAAACTTTATTACTAGACATGCAAACCATCTTGGGCTTCGTTACAATTGAACATGTCTAGCTGTCTTTTAATCGGGTGTCTGCTGTTTTGACTTTTTTTGACATTAGTATCTATGTTTACTGGTCTGAGTTAGTTAGCTAAACACACAACAATCAACAACAACAAAAAAATACCTCACTTACTCTATTTGCGCACCATGAGCCACAAGGGCACTTATGGAATCCATACTACCAGACCGTGCTGCTTTATGAATAGGAGTTTCACCAACATAATCCTGTAAAGACAAACTACATTTTGTCAAGCATAATCGTCCTAAAAATTAAAATCTTATTTTTACATTACTCATTTTAATTAAGAAAGCAGATACATAAAAGCAGCATTTATTAGCTAGCAAATGCATCAGGTACTTTATTATTATTTTGAAGTTCGCAGTAGGCTGTCATGTACATTAGATATCTAGCAAAGAATAATGCTAAGGGCATCTAACTCACAAGATAAGCCTTATCCAATAACTAGGTAATCAGCAGTTATATTCAGCAAAACTTGTTAAGAAACCCCACAACATACAGTACTGTAACAAGTTACTCTAACACCTTTATTTCCTAGCAGCTGTGTTTCCCAACAGATTGAGCTGAACAAGCCATCTTGAATTCAGAAGCAGCTTGGCCACATCTGTGGGGCTATATTGCTTTTAGATCTTGCTGACACACTTATGCAGTAATGTATTGCACCATCAATACTCACCAGGTGAGGAGTATGTACGCATAACTCTACTGTAATATGAGCACACCCAGAGTTCACAGGACAGACCAGATCTCTCCTAAGCCGTACACATTGACTCACATCCTATGTGCTTTTCTGACTACCTTTTACATTCCGTTATTAACCAGCATATCCAATGATTTAATCTTTTTGTATTACACGCAAACATACTGGGAGTAGCATATCAATCTTCAGGCAACTCCTCTCTGCAAACTATCTTCACAGATAACAGGGAGAATCTACAGTTTTACAAATGCAGCCGGCAAGCAGCAGGTGAATTCCATGCACTGTGATCTACAGACTGCAGATGAAATTCAGTACTTGCAACTAACCATCAGCATTAAGAACCACAGAGAAGAATCTGTAATGAAATACGGCCTTGAAGTAACAAGTAAATGTTCAGCTGCTGGTTTGTCACACCATGTAATTATCACAGTTCTTAATGCTTCCAGCGGATAGCAAGTTTTTTCCCCCCTTTCTTTTCCATCTCCTTTCTTTCTCTACAAATTTTTGACAGACTTCACTTGTCCACTCCACCGATATTAAACATCATCTAACTGTATGGGCCTCATTTTTGCATCTCCCATTCCTTTTATTAAAACATCAACACTAGCTATTAAAGTAACAAAGCACCTTCTTTACTGACTTGCCAGTCTTAATACACAATTCACAGCTAACTCTACAGTACTGGTTGCACTTTAGCTCTATTTCAAATGTGAATATATTCAAAATATGATCATACTACCATCTTGATACATAGAATGTTCACAAGTGTTTTAGATTTTCTGCCAAGTTTCTGAAAAATTAAATCACATCTTTTAGATCACGTAAATATAATTTGAAAATTAATTTTGGATTATGTGTTACATACTCTCAATTTTCTACTTGCCAATTTTATGTCATGGTAAAATATTTTTATAACAGGTTACAAATTCACTGAGGGTAAGCCAGTTTACCAGTGCTTAAGACATATATTCAGCCAAACAGCGAACCACCTAGCAGCCCCAGCAGGGAACAATAATGGTACCAAAGTTTACCTTCTTATAAACTAAAGGAAAGTTGCTGAGGCTGACAAATGGAGACAGAAAAGAGCAGAAAACTCACTGGAGTCCTTAGTGATTAGAAAAGAGCCATAGAGCACCAAAATGGCTGGCTGTAGCTGATGAATAGAAGACTGCTTTCCAATTAAGTTTATATAATTTCTCCTATTTATAACTTTTCTTGAAGATACAGGAAGACTGGGATGTTTAACGGAGGACACAATTTAATTAACTATCATACATGGAAACTCATTCGACACAAAATTATCCAGGAAAATTTTCTTCATAGTGTAATACATTTTCTCATCATGGAAGCTGTCTTCAATTCATTATTTTGTTATTGCCTCCTTTCCCCCCACCATTTGTTAAAGAGGTGAAAGTGTAGAAAAGAAGTGATTTGCCTCTTTTGTTCAGCATTAGCATTTACAATCCCAACCCTAAAACATAATCATTCAATATAGAGTTCAGTTTAGGGAAAGTTAGCTCAACTAGCCATGCACATGACAAAGATGACAAAAAACCAAATCTCTATTAGCCCCGTAAACCTAGCATGTTACCCACAATTAGATCTAGAGAACGAATTATGAAGTATTGCTGTGGAGGAGACACTAGAAGGATGAGAAAAGACCTTTACAAAAGGAGTCCTCACAACTGGATTACAAGAATAAGCTAAGCTGTCAGCAGCAACCAGAAAAAGGTTAGTATTTCAGAAGAGAATATATGTCTTGAGAAGAGCTTCTTTCATTCACTGGCCCAGAAAAGTGTGTCTCTAAAGCTAAGGAATTGAGAAAATACTTAGAGAACGACAAAATATACCAATTTAGGTTTTTATAGCATTCATTTTAATTACTGTATCTAAAACTCAATCACCACTGATGTTATCTCCTTTTGAAGTTCTCCTATGGGGCCGTATCAATTTGCACTGAAATAACTTCTGAAATAAGTCTCCTAGCTTAGAAAGAGACTAAGAAGTAGTTCTCTCTGTTATGAGCTAGACTGAAAGAAAAAGATTTATCTCCCACTGAAAAATGGCTCTTAAGTTTACTTATTTTCCAACACATCCAATATCATGTATACAGGGGAAAATAAAGTATTCTATGAGCCTCAGAACACTGATGTTTTGATTCAACAATTGGAATGGATGACAAATAGAAAAAGCAATATTACAGAAACTTCTCCATGATGCTTCTGAGAGCAGTTCAGGGTCTAGATTGCTAGCAGTTTTCATGCATAAGACACCTCTTCCCTAGCTCCTTTTGGGCTGTGCAGAACAAATTAAGTTATTTCATTGTGAGGGGCTCTACAAATTCCTAATTATCCTTATAATCCTTCTAATTGTCCACAGTGCTCATACGTGCTTCCATTTGATATAATCCCTTCTCTAACAATATTCCAGGAAGGGAAACATCAGTAACTTGTACTGGCCCCTTTCCTATCTAGAGCAGAACTTTTCAGGGTTCCATTCACCCTTCTGATGTAACATTGCACCAACAGCCCAAACTTATCTCACAATCCAGAAGTCACACTGTAAATAAATGCACAGAAAGACCAATGAAGTTTTATTAATTTAGCACTGTTTTCTTCTGTGGAGAACAAGTCTTTTGTGTATAGTGTTCCTGAAGATATGACAAAGAGAGCAATGAGGCATTATAGGCACATTTATTTTTTTGCAACTCATTGCGGCTGTCAAACATCTTTATTCTTTCCCTTGGAGGACTGCAACTATCCTTTTACAAAGACAAGGACAGCTTGGGGTCATGACTAGATTACCTTTGACTTCTATTTGATTTTACTGAGTAAGTATCTAGGTTCCTTCCTTATTCTATTTATGCGGCTGAAAGAGTCTTTTGGTTTTTTGACTTAAGTTGTAAACAAGCTGAAATAGATTTACTGATAATCAGTTTGCATTTCCTCACTATTCTGCTTAACCTCAAAAGACACTTCCTCTGCTGATTAATATTTTCCCCAAACTCCCTGCTTATTCACAGGCCTCTTTTAGATGTGGTTATTTTTCCATTTCAGTCTAAAGCCATTTTTCATTCTATTTCCCCTCCTTCTGTCTTCCTGGGATTCAAATTTCTGTTTGCTTTAGGATCTTTCAGTTAAACTTAGAGCAATTTCCCATTTTCTTCTCCAAGTTCCTGGACACGATTCCGTTAATTTCGCCCACTGGTACCTTTACACCTCGGTCATTTAAAAAAAAATTACTTACCTGCAAGTACTTATTTTTAAAACAAACAAAAAACCGCACCCATGCATATTTACACTGAAAGCTTTCAATTATGTGTATAGTTTTGGCTGGGATAGAGTTGATTTTCTTCATAGTACCTGCTGAGGTGCTGTTTTGGATTTGTGACTAAAGCAGCATTGATAATACACCAATGTTTTAACTAGGAGTAGGCTCGGGGTGCAGAAGCAGCTGGCAGGTGACACAGCTGGAATGACTGACCCAAACTGACCAGAGGAATACCCCATACCATATGGCATCATGCTCAGCAAGAAAAGCTGGAGAGGTAGAGCTGCCAGGGCTGCCATTGCCTGGGGCCGGGCAGTGCATCAGTCAGCTAGTGGTATGCAATTCCAAGATTTTTTGGTGGTGGTGGGCGGTTGGTTTTTTTTTAATCTTCTTAATTTTCATGGGTTTTCCTTCTTTTCTCTTTATTACCTATTAAACCATCTTTATCTCAACCCACACATTCTCACTTTTCCCTTCTGATTCTCTCCTTCAACCCAGTGGGGGTGTTGGGGGAAATGAGCCAATGGCTGTGTGGTGCTTAGGTACCTACCAGCGTTAAACTACAACACTATGCACTTGTAAAATACTTCTAGCATAGGTGTCTGACTAAGACACAGAAGCACTATTTTACATGGCAAGAAATATAAATTAACTCAATTCCTTAACTCAACTGACTGAATTTCAAATTCTGTTAGCTGATAACATTTCCAAAAGCTGTTTGGATTTCCTCGTCCCAGCACCCTGCCCTTTCTGAAGCCAACAAGTGGAAGCTGGAGAACACAGTGTTTTTCCTCATTCTCTGCTAAAAATACTTTGAATTCATATTGGTTTCTCCTTCTGAACTTTGAATACAGATGAGAACTGATGGAGTATTTTTATCTGGATTTAGTCCAAATTGTTCTTTAAAATACAAAACTGTAGCATACCAAAGGACAGAGCGCTTTCTTCCTCCCCACCAAGAATATCAGCATGTTTACAGTTCTGGCTAGCACAGGTAGCCTAACCTTCCTGAATCTATCTGCCATCATTGACACACGATGGTAACTGGCTAGATGAAAAGTAAGTGAGCATCACCTGTAAGGATGCAGTATTTCTTATCCCTTCTCTTTAAGACAGGGCGTGAAAAATGGATTTTTGGCCAATCAACACAGGCAACATACAACAGAACATTTAATAGGCTGAGGCTACAGGGGAAATACGTTTAAATGAAGTAATAGGCTTCTTAATCAAGAAGTACTTTATACTGTTACAGGGAACTAGGGCAGGCAGGTAGACAAGTGCAGGTCTTGAGTCACATTGTTAAGAACTATTAGCAGGCACTGTCCACTGAAGAAAAAAAAACACAAAAGGACTTTCTCTTGAGTTTGCTACAGGGTAGAAATACGCAGGTCACTGCTTGACACTTCAGCTTTCTCCAGTACATTTTTATGGTGATCCTGGGAGGGAAGAACTGCCCACTGATCATAGAGAGAGACGGTTCTAGCCAGCACATACAGTTATACGAGAGGGCTGGGCATCACAGTATATACTCACAGAACTTATCTGGGGAACAAGGTACAGCTGGGACAAGCAGTTTTCAGCATTTGTCCTTGATTGCTGCTGCCCGAGAAATGTCCTGGGCAACCATCACCCACACTGAGATACACGTTTTCAAGTTTTCCTAAACTTCAGGGCAGGCAGCACAGGCTATAATACAATACCTCAGGGCAGATACGAGAAAGCACGCATGCAAATTCTACTGAGTACCGGAGGTTTACGTTAAGACTGAGAGACTTGAGTGGATTCCTTTTCAGAAGCTATCCTTTTCTTTTTCCAGAGTTGATGGGTTAGTCTGTAGCCAATGACCAGGAGTCAGTTTGGAAGGAAAGTTTTACTAGTTTAAATATCAAGTATTCCCAGATCTTTCTCAGCATGTGTTTTGTATCCAGTGTCCATGTAACACTTGTCCTCACACAACCATTAGCCAGTGACTATGTCTGTCTGAAGTACAGCATCAGTCAGCGAGCTGGAAGGAATAAACAAAATACACATCAGGAAATAGTGCTCCAAAAGCTCAAAAGTGTGGGTGGAAGCCCTAGATGATCACCTGGAAGTGCTTGGAAGTTAAATAAGGAACCAAGATCATTTATTAAGCAGTTCAAATCAAACAAAAATAGTAGAATTTGACTGCAATTCAATAAACAGCTGGAAGGAATTGGGGAGAGCAAAGCATGCACTATGCTTTACGTAGTCATGTACGAAACATTCCAAATATCTGCGGGATGAGTTTGCTGCTGTAGGTATCACCAAGGTACCGCTGTCTAGCTTTCAGTGCTCGTGCATGTGAAACCACTGTGACTGACCAGTTGCATCCTAACAAAGAACTTGAGACTTCGTTTCTACTACCATTTTAATTAACCAGAGCGATCTTCTTATCAAACCAAAACTAAAATAACTCATCTCATATGTTCAACTAATATTTTGTGGGGGCAAAAAGCAGTTATTACATTCAAGTGTAATTTGAGCCTACCATTAGCAACATACAAGGCTTCCATAGTGTCAGCTCTTGAAAGTATCTATGTTAGTGTCCTTTGCCTGTCAATACCTGGATCTGCACTTCGACATCTACAGGATACGATTACCACTATCTCATTTGAAAGCTTGAGAACCACAGTACTCTTCCTCCTGTGGAGGACCACAGATCTATTATTTGGATTTGCTCTGGTGACAGACCATCAACTTATAAAGACTTCCAAGTCCCTGACTAATCTTGGTGACTTCTTTAAGTTGGAAAGTGATTCCTGTCTACTTGCAACTGCACATCATACTGCCTTCTGCTTTCCTTTACAGTCATCTGCATGTTGCCCTGTCCCCATGGAGAGATCTCTCCGCACTCGTCCTCTTCTTTTGGGGGCTAGCTGCTACCTTCTTCTTTGCTATACTCCCACTCACTAGATGTGAATTTTTCCCACCCCCATCACGTTCCAGGACAGCAAGCTTGTTCTTCTCAACCTCACTGGTCAGTTCTTCTCTTTATCCTCAAAGTTGGAAACTTTCATTCTTCTCATTCATTCATTTTCATTCATTCTTCTCTTCTCATTTAGCAGATATTTGTACATCTTTATTCTGTGCATGCCATGTCTCCTCTCTAATCACCATTTCTTTACATTCTTACCTGGTCTCCAGATGTATTTATAGTTCTTGTATTTTCTCTTCTGAAGATTCTACCACTATGCAGCAATAACTTATTGCATAAGTTACTTTTGTCAGGTATCAAGGAGAAGATGCGATCTATAGCCTCTGCATCCAGTCACCTTCATTGTTTCTACAATTCTCCTGGTGTCTCACAGCTGTTCTCAATGCACCAGCCTTCTTTTCTGAAAACTCAACACAAACTTCCCCATTTTCTTATTTTTGCATAATAAAAAGAACCAAACTCTAAAATTGCAAATGTTCAAGTTCTTCAGCAGACTTAGCTTTAACTCTACGGCATATAAAACACAGTCTGGCCATTAAATATTTTTAAGAAAATTATGATGCAAGTTTTAACAGACCAGACATTTTACAGATGCTGCACTATATATACTACAGCTTTTAGTAAATGCACATGCTGTAGTATTAATTATTCTCGTAGAATATTACTGAGTACTGTTGTAAAGGCACACATTACGTATGCCCAGCATAGATTCATTCAGTACTGCAAACATTTTCTCCGAAAGCACTATAGTTTTAAGCACTTGATTCTGTTACTGAACCAGAGTATAACAGCCCTTTAAAGGAATTTTGCTATATTAATGCATCTCTGCTACCAAATAAATTGTTATCCATACTCATAGGAAAAGTACTGGAAAATTGTTAAAAAGAAAATTCACCTATCCACTCTCTGTTAATAAAGTACTTGTTTCTGATCTATTTGCAGGAATTTACTAGAAAAACTTCAGAAATAATCTGAAAACAGTATGAAATCGGGTGCACCTTAAAACAAACCACTGCAGACCTTACTAGTTAGATGTATGACTAAATCATGAAGTACCACAAAGGTCTCATGGCTCTGTAGGTAACAGTGAATTTTTCAATTCTTAGCATATTTAATAACTTAAGATGTTCTTACTAGTCTTTTAATTTCCCCTAAAGATGCATTACAATACCAGAGTATTGGCTAATGCTGCCAACACCAGAGCAGCATACTGTTTTGTTCAAGAAGCAGCAAGATGTTAAATCCTAAAACAAATATTCTCCAAACCTTTAGAGGCTTAAGGGATGTTTATTAGTCCTATCTCTACTATAATGAAAAAGGTCTATAACTGATAATTAAGTCATTTGACTTCAGCTGACATCAAAATAATGGGTCTGTATGCAAATGTAACGATCATACATGTAATAAAAAGGGACCAAGACACTCCTCCCAAAACTATATGCAGACACGAAATATGCATGAATCCATACCTGTTTGTTTATGTTGGCCCCCACTTGAATCAACCAATTCAGGCACTGTGGATGTCCTCCAAAAGCAGCAATGTGGGCTGGTGTTTGAGCAAACCGTGTTGTACTGGCATTTACAGAAGCTCCAGCTCTTACTAACTGCATTAGGCACTCCAGCTTTAAAGACATGAGGGAATAAAACCAAAAATATTACACAGATGTTCTATAACAATCAGCATGTGCTAAGTAAATACACAAAACCTAGAAAAGCCAAACTTACTAGTGAGACTACATGGAGGCAAAACGAAAGAATATGAACATTAGAATGCTCCCTCTCATCCCTGTGCTACGTCCTCCTTTGGCCACAAGGCATACCCGAGAAGTACTTAATTTTCATGTCCAGAGCTGAATTCCAACATTTATGTTCAGATGGGAGGAAAAGAGGGTCTAAATAGCTCAGAGCTGACTCCAAGAGCTATTTGGTTCACTTTTGTTAGGGAGGGGGGAAAAAAAGAAAGAAAAAAGAAAAGGAAAAGAGAGAGTTCCGATCCAGCAAAGCTGAAAACATGATACTAAACAGACACTATTAGATAACGTTTGTCAGAACAAGAGTGTTGTTAGGAGATACATAGATGAACTCTCAGGAGAGTTTAGAGGAAGGTAAAATGGAAAAACACAAGAAAGATTTTACATTTCTTTAATGTTTTCTCAGAGTGACAGAAGCAGATTACTAATGGAAACTAATACTGTTAATACTATGCCAAATCTGTAAAAGGAATAAATTCTTTTCACCATTTTCCTGTTATTACAGCTGAAGAGCTGTTAAAAACAAAATAGATTGCGTGTCTCTGGCAATACCATAAAAGCAAAGCTCTGTTTCAAAAGATTTCAGTATTTTGTCACATTATATTCTGACTTTTATTTTCCCCATCATACTAAACAGAAGTGCCAGATATCCAGCTACTATTTTTAAAATGTTCATAACATTACATTTGTAGAAGCTAAGGAAACCACAGTCATGATGACCTCAACTTTCAAAAATAGTAAAAGAAAAAACCCAACACCTAACCACCAAAACTAAAAACCCTCTTTTCCTGTCCCACAGTAATATTGTCGTTTTGTTGATAGGAAAAGGAACACACTATGCTAAAATAAACAATTTAGTCTAGGCTTTCATTTGTTGTGGTTAGAGAACAAACACCACTGCCCGCACATGGGACAGCCAAACAACAACACACCATACTGACTAAGGGCATTGACTCATATAAACCAAAAATCTACGGGTCAGGCTCACAGTTAAAGAAAAGGTTTGCTAGCCATACCACAACTATGGAATAATCTGTTCATAAAGGAGCAATTAAAAAGCATAAGACAGCTGGCAGCCTGATTACAGACAGAAGCATAAACACCACAATTTCAACATTCCTCCCTTCTGCTCTATGTCAGTCTTTTTTTTTTTAACTGTAAATGCCTTACCTTGATAAGTTACATACATGAGATGAAAGTACCAAACACTGTAGTGAAATACCGTTATATTAGTTTTACAAATATACTGTGAGCTGCAATTATTTCCTTCCCCCTACATAGTTCAGACAAACACATATGAACTCCACCTTTTAGGATGCACAAAAGTACTTCTTTGGACTGTAATACTTGACACAGATACATCATAGACTCACTAATTACATGAGGAAAACATGGAAGGATGAGGGTAACTGAAATATTGCAGCATTAATGAATCTAGCTCCATAAACCTCAACATTAAGTATCTTTAAAAGACCAAACCACCAAACAAACTAATCAACCTAGCCAAAAGCCACCCACATCAAAAAAAGTGTAAGAAAATTTATAAAGCTAATGCTCAACTACCATACTTAATATTACCTTAAACCCTTAGTAATTCTAACACTGTAATTATTAACAAGCAATGTGATGGGAAAAAATCCCCTCCATCTACACCATGAAGTTCCTCTACTATAATAAAAAATAAAGTTCAGTCAGCTTTTAAAACAATAGACTTTTAATAGAATTAATATGAAAACACTTTTAGACAAGCATTGCAACTTCAGGAAGAGTATTATTTCCTGCACAGAAACCAAGCTGAAAGCACTTTCATAATTATAAAGGCATTATAGCCGATCAATTGAAGGACAAAAACACTGGAACTGGTTCACCAACATCATCTTGCACTGTTTAAATTAACTTTGTAAGATGGCTACATGTCCCGATTATCTATACAGCTTCATGTTTAACTGTTTGGGGGTTTTTTTTTTCTCTCCCCCTTTTTCCCATCCTCATTATCTCTTACAGGATTTTAATAGTGCATATAACATTTCATCCCATTAAAAGCTGAAGTGCTGGTGTTTTCTATCATGGCTGTCAGAAAACGCTGCTTCCAGCATTACACTAGAAAGAGGTAAATTACTTCCGTGGAAAGGACAAGTCAATACAACAAAACACAATACTTCCCTCGATTATTTGTGCTTGAGATTAGGACACACAAGTCCGCTTTCATTAAATAACCATTTAGAAGATATTTTCCACTGTATTGTCATAGCTAAAGCAATGGTTAAAGCGATTTAATTAAGGAAGACAGGCCTCCACACAGGCCACAAGACTGGCAAAACACCAAGGAAGAGACAGGCATTTTTATCTGTACTACTTTTGTTCCAAAAGAAACAGAATGTACTTACTACTATTTTGCTTCTTATAACGTAAACAGTCAAAGAGCAAAAACAAAAGTAGAAGAGTAAAAGCAAATAGATGTCGTTGGAAAAAATAAAGATACACATGCAAGTGGTTAAAAGTAAAAATTAAATTAAGGTTAGTATAAGACAAAGTGAATTAACAGTGAATTTTTAATGCAAGCTGCTTTCCACCGCTCTGGTAGCTTTTTAGATTGTTAACGATTTTACATTCTGACCCATCTTCTCAGAAACCCACAGCATGCCAGTTTAATTTAGGGCAGTATATAATTAACTCTAATTTGAATACAGCAACCCAAATGGGAATTAATTTACATCTCAGGATACAAGCACTTCTCTGCAGTCAGGGAATATCCTGAAAAAGCAGACTCCACGACAGATACTCAACACAGCAAGTAAATTTGGACTTGCTACTATCTCTAAAAGCAGGCCCATGCTGTCATTAAAACTCCACATATTACAGCTAGAAACACTGGTGGTAGTACGTACCATTTTCAGTTGACTTTGCCAGTATTTTATTTACTATTTGCAAACTGTACCAGTATGTTTCAGAGTAAGCAATCAAAAATACTGTTTTCATCTTTAGTTTTAAGATATTCCACTTTTATTGGTACTCATATTAGATCAGTATTTCCCTCCCCAAAAAGTTATCTTTCCTCTTCCATATAGTAATTTCTAACAGAAGTTGACTGTTGATGCTACTTTCCTTACTGCAGCACATCTACAACTGTGTGCAATGATGGAGTCCTACATAGCCTTGTTCTAAATTGATATTGTACTGTCCTTTGATATGAGGCCTTTATGTTTGAATTGTGTAATAGATAAAGGGAAAGAAACATCTCTATGCTGCTGAAGTTCCCCAACCCTTGACTGATCCACGCACATGTGTATGTATGCGTTGTAAGCACTGAAATCTAAAATGGTTCATACAAGTTGTTCCACAAGGACTTCTTCCAGAAAGTAACTAAATCAGTTTTGGCATTTCAGCCGCCTAGAGATCTGCAGTTAGGACCAATACATGTTTGATGGCCCTGTATCAGAGGCGCAGCCTTGAAGCTCTGTTGCCATTTAAATTTCTTTCAGAAAAAGAAAACCAAATGAGTGGAAACCCCACAAAATCTAGGAAAAAATGAAGAAGTGAAGCAGAAGAGCGTCTTATTCAGTAACTACTAACGAACACTACAAAAATTGATGTTTTAAAAGTGACACTCTGAGAAACAGAACTCTCCATTTGAAGTTTTGATGAATGTGAACTTGGAAAAAAAACAAAAACATAAATAACAATATAACACATGCATATGAATGTCCTCTAAGAGCAGCTATGTTTCACTGCTATTAACTGGTGAAAGGTAAAAGTGTAACTATGCCACACAAAGTCAGTCAAGTCTGGGATCCGATTACATTACTGTAACTTTTTCAAGTGTGTTGCGTAGTCTCTGGCTCAGAGAAAGGAACACTACCTAACAAGACTATAAAACACGCAGATAACTTCTGTAAATTGAAACTGCCTAGACTTCATCGCAAGCCTTTTAGGATAGTACATATATGCAAAGTTGTATAAAACCCACTTATATCCTATGTCATCTCTGCGAGTCTCATTTCACTTGCCAGATTTCTCCCCCCTTACATGCAACAACAGCAAAACCACATATCAAATTTTGCTGATACCTAAAAATGAATACGGTAAATAGAAACTGTCTTGCAGACCGACTTGTTTCCTTTGTTAGCAGTTTCTCAAGAGTCTCTTCAACAGAGGTTAGAGTGGACACAAAAACTCATTTAGCCTTATCTAGTATGGTTGGCAGAAAGCTGAAGATGCTTAAAGGAAAAAAAACAAAACACACGCACTAGCAAGACAAAAGCAAGACTGCTGCAAGCATGCACTGAAGAATTCTTATGAGAGGGAAAAAGGAAACCAAAGACTGTAATGCCAAAGTAGTATCTCCACATTTTCTGTGAACATACTTCATGATAAAATTTAAGACACTCAACCTTCTCCCCCTCCAAGTGTAGAAGATTATTATCTTCTTTCTGAAGAGATAAAAAGCTGCTTTAGGGTTTGGGTTTTATGGGTTTGGGGTTTTTTTTGAGGAGGTTTGTTGTTTCATTTGTGGGGTGTTTTTTTTTAAGACTGAAAGGCTACTTAACTGTGCTTCTAAAATGTTTCTCAAACACTGGGAATAAGATCATTTAACATATAGAAGCCAGTGCTTAATTTACTTTTATAAACCATGGCAACCGCCTGAGTACGTTAATTTTCCTCCTCTGGCACACAATCAGTGAACAAATAGAAATATATTGGAAATGGAAGGCAGAACAAGAATGAAATCCCCTCAAAATCCAAACCCAGACAACTTAATGAGGAAGAAAAAAACCCAAACCCCAACCCTCTAGGCTGGAACACTCAGTGCATTAGGAACAGGAAAGGCCTACACGAAATCAATAAATTAAGATACCATTCACCTTAAGACTTGAGGTTAGAGATAAGTCAGAGAAGAAAGGCACTTTAGAAATTGTCCATTTCCTAAGTAGCTGTTAATTCCCATTTTTGAGTCTGTCAATCCAACAAAGGAGATTATGAACACATTTATTTTGAAAATAGTACTAGGATTCTCATATAGCATGGCTTCAAACAGTGCCTGTCAGCTTAGAAAGACAACTGTATTTTCTAAAACTTAAAGTTCAAAAGGAAACGAAAGCAGAGGTTTCAGGAATAGAAATAGACTCACTCAGTTGGAAGAAACCAGCAATGATCATCTAGTCCAACGGCCTGACCAATTCAGGGCTGACCAAAACTTAAAGCATGTTATTAAAGGGCACCGTCCAAATACCTTTTGAACACTGGCAGGCCTGGGGCATCGACCACCTCTCTAAGAAGCCTGTTCCAGTGTTTTACCACCCTCTCGGTGAAGAAACGCTTCCTAACGTCCAGTCTAAACCTCCCCTGGCGCAGCTTTGAACCACAGCGTGGCTACTTCTGTTTTGATCTTTCCGGTAACTGCAACGACGCCAACGCAGTTCATTCCATACTGTATCTGCGCGAGTATAAACCGCGGTTTATTTTTCATCCTGAAGGCAACAGAGGAGCGCTTTACAAGCACAAGCATCCTCTTCCCGGGCTCTTAACGAGTCGGTAGTCATAACACGGACACCACAACAAAGCGGTCTCCAAGGCGTGGGGTCTGAGGACGATAAGGACCGTGACTAGACTCCACAGACAAAGCGTGAAGCGCGACGAGAGGGGGGGTTAGGAGGGCGGCAGGGAAGGGGCCGCCGCCACGGCGGTCCCTGGGAAGTGCGGGGGACTCGGCGTGGGAGGAGCCCCCTGCCCCTCCTCCTCCCCATTGGCTCCCGCCGCCCGGTGCCGGTGACCCGGGCGCCTTTCGAAAGCCCGGCTGCGAGACCCAGGGCCGCCCGTCAGCCAGCTTGCCGGGAAGGCAGCGAAAAAAGGGGCCGCTCCAGCCGCCGGCGGGGAGGTGGACGAATGATTCAGGGACGGCAGGTGCAACCATCCCCCTGATACGTCCCACCCCCGCCTCGCTGACCGCGGGGCCAGGAAAGAAGCCAAGCGCCGCGGCTGTCCCCTCCCGCCCGATCCCCTCAGGAGAAACGGGCG
>VWZZ01005685.1:139667-180388 GCA_013399095.1 Psophia crepitans
GGTGGCGGCCGGGCGGCTGACGCGCGCTGCGCTCGCGGCGGATGCGTGGGTTTTTTTCCGTTGCCCGAGGCGGGAGGGGCGTTTCTGCCGCCTGAGGAGCGGCCTCCGGGGAAGGGCAGGAGAGGAGCGGCCTCCTCGATGCCGGCGCGCCGGGCGGAGAGGGACGGCGCCTCTGGGCTCGCCGGAAAAAGCCGGCTGGCGCGGCGGTGGGGTTCCCTACTCTCCCTGCGCCGTGGGGCGAGAGGAACGGTCCGTGTCGCCGCCTCTCTCCCCGCGCAGGTGGAACCTGCTGGTGAGGGGGCTCTGGCGTTCCGCGAGCGCTCCCGAGCCTTTGCTAGGGGTAGCGGAACCGGCCTCCCTCCAGGATGCGCTGCCAGCTTTCAACACGCCGGGGTTTTCTGAACGCGCTCCGGTAGGGTTTTCAGCTCTCCAGAGCGCCTGTGCGGTTACAGCAGTGGGCAGGGAGACAGGATGTTTGTGTGAAAGCGCACGCGGAAGCAGATTGCGTGGAAACAAACCGTATCTCGTCAAGGCCTGCTCCAGACATCGAGTCATCTTGTTGACCTCTGCAGACCCCCCCTAAACTCAAAGGCGCAGTTGAGTATTCAGTTGTGGTGGTCCCATACACCACGTTAAGTGTTTTCAAGCTAACTTGAGGACTCAGAATTATGGGTTTGTGCTGCAGAATGGATTGCAAGCCAAAGAATAACCGCGTTAGCATCTGATGACAATGCCAAATGTTTAATTGCGACTAAAAACCAGTCCTTGAGTAACACATCCACAGAAACTTCAGGAAACTGTCCTTGGTTGCCCCCAATTGCTTTCTGTGAGCTACTTTTCTGACAGTAAAATTAAATTGATGGTAATGTGTTTAAGTGCGTCCATTCGCACCTGAAAATCAAGGGATGCTCCTTTTTCAGTATGCATTATGAAGCAATGCAAGCCAGGAATTATGTTCTGGGGCAGAAAAGGTACAGAATAATTTCTGTCAAAGTACCAAGAGATCTGGGCATTTTCAAAGCTTTTATTTAACATCAGATTAAAGATCATTAATGAATTGTGGAATAGCCTTTTCTTAATATAGGAGTTCTGATTTCTCAGAAAGTATGTTGTTTTTTCTCTCTTATGGAAGCAATAAACAGTAATCAGGAAAAATAAAACATTCGTAACTGGTTTTGTATTAGATTTTGTGCATGAGGTATACTTTGTGGGTGGGTAGAAACTAGTGTGGTAGGTAGAAACTAGTAGCTGAAATTTGCTTTAAATTGATTTATTAAATTACTTTTCTGCTTGCCCTAGTAGGTAAATGTATAAAAATGGTAGGTTTTTTGGGTTTGGGTTGTCATGGTTTAACCCCAGCCATCAACTAAGCACCACCCAGCCGCTCACTCATCCGCAGCAGGATATGGGAGAGAATCAGAAGAGTAAAAGGGAGAAAACCCATGTGCTGAGATACAGACAGTTTAATAAGTGAAGCAAAAGCCACGTGCACAAGCAAAGCACAACAAGGAATTCATTCCCCACTGCCCATGGCAGGCAGNCCCGCCTGTGTCCCCTCCTAACTCCTTGCGCACCCCCAGGCTACTCGCTGGTGGGGTGGGGTGAGGAGCAGAAAAGGCCTTGGCTCTGTGCAAGCGCTGCTCAGCAGGAACAAAAACATCCCTGTATCATCAACACTATTTTCAGCACAAATCCAAAGCACAGCCCCATACCAGCTACTGTGAAGAAAACAAACTCAATCCCAGCCAAATCCAGCACGTTTTGTTTTTTTTTTTTTGGGGGGGGGGTTGATTTTTTTTTGTTTTGTTTGGTTTGGTTTTTTTAAATAGCTTCTTTAATTCCATATACTCTTTGAGAGAGAGCTCTGGACTGTTGGGCTAACATGTCAATGTTAGTTTTTGGCTTTTGCTGAAACTGTCCCTGATTATGGTTTTATACAGCACTTGCAACAAGTATGTATCGTGGTTCCACAGGCATTCCCCGCATTTATTTGCCTTCTTTGCATTTTGGCATAGATAAAACTGTGTATGTACGATATCCAGTCCTCGGAGATAAGATTTCAACACAAAGAAAAACACCTACCTGCAAGCAGAAAGAACTGTACTCTGGAATACAGCCCATCATAAAACACCCTCTTGACATATGCTTCCCGTAGCAAATAGTCTTTTGTACATATGTAAAATCATAGAAAAGAAATTAGACATACAGTGTACAGGGTGATTTTTTAGTCTTCAAGGGGGTGATTAGGGCATTCATTCACTGTGGAAAGGTGCTGATACTGATTGTACTGCTCGCATGTAGAGAAAGTGCTTTCCAGAATGTTTTTACATCAGCAAACAGGAGATTTGGCTTAAGATTTTCCTTAAAATATCACAATGTTGGCCTGAGCTAAAAGCAGTGGATTTAGACTGTAAAAATTATAGCAATACGAAACACCTTTCTTGTGTTCTCAAAGTTTTGTTTTGATCTGGGACAGTCACATAATGACCGAGATCTCTCTGAACTTAGGACAAGCAGCACAAGTCTGGTATCAAGAACCATCGTATTTAACTATACATTCATAAAAAAATATTAACTTTTATGTGGTTGTATTTTTAGAGCAATATCAAGACAGAGAATATAAAGATAGAAAGCTTGCTTTCACAAGCTTTTGTTTTGACCTTAACAGTCTTCTTCATTGTGGTGCTATTTAAACTGTAGAGGCTTCTTTCATTAGTTTTTTATCTGCAAAATGAGAATAATAAAAATCATGTCCTGAGTGGTGGTAAGAAGCTTAATTAATCAAAGTACTTTGAGATAGAAATATAACACTCTGGTAGGAATATACAGATGAGGAATTTCAACACTAGGAGTTAGTGCAGCTAATGTGTGTATCCTCTATTATTTCATCTTCACCAAAATAAAATAACACGTAGGTTTCTACAAGGCTGCCAAGTTATACATCTCAGAATAATGTCTAAAGGAGGATGAATTACAAATAAGCCCTTCTATGTAGATGGTGACGCTGAAGCACAGGAAAGCTAAATGCTTTGGCCAGGGGAGGGAGTACTTTCAGCTCCAGCAACACTCAGTTCAGTACCTTATGCTTTGCCGTACAAAAACGTTCATCTTATGTTGGGTCTGGCCTTTGTTTTCACATGCTCTATGAGTTTATCATCCCATATGCCCTCCTGTTTCTGGGTTTTGTGGATTTTTTCCCCCCCATAGATAGCTAGGCAGATGCTAACACTTTACATCAGTATGTCTCACTTTGGGATTAAATAATGAAGGCCCTGTATGATAGCTGAAAAAAAAAGAAAAAAAAAAGAAAGAAAAAACCCAAGCAAAACCAAACACCCTCTCCCTCCAACGCCCCAAACCATCACTTATGTTAGAAAAATGGTATTACCGGAATGCCTGGTATTAAGGAATACAGTTTCTGAGGCTGAAAACGGGCAAACTGTTTCTTTCTGTGTTGTGTATAAGCACTGACATAGTCGCTCACATATTGTTTATAACTATCACTAAAAGCAATGCATATTAAAAATGTGAGTTATAGTGAAGATGGACGAGAATGAAACATTCCCGAACTTGAGAAGATTCATAGTCAAGATTTCCATGTGGTTTTTATCTCTTGCTGAGGTACAGAAACCGCCATACCAAATGAAGGCGGTGGTCTGTCTTGTTTCCTTACAGACGCTGTCTTTATTTACCTTCTAGCACGCCCTGCAACACAGACAGGTGCGGTGGTTCCTTTTAGGAGGGGAAGCAGAATGCAGAGAAGGGAGGAGGCTTTACCAATGCTGTGCATGAATTCTGCACGTGGAACTGAACCCTGGTATCTTAAGTTTCGTGACTAGATTCCTCGTTGTGAGGTCAGCCTGTTTTATTTCCTCCCTAGTGATCTACACCAAAAGTTCCAAGGAGACGCGCGCAGTGCTCTCCGTATGAGACTCCTTCCTCCGTCAGTCTGTAGCTGGCATGTGACTTGGGGATTCACAGCTGTCTCTCTCTATTTTTTAAATTGTGAATCATTACACAGATAAATATAAAAAGATGTATTTTTGAATTCTCTGCTTTTCCATTGACTTCCTGCATATATTTTAGCAGTGGGCTTTGTAAGTTAAGAGAAATTGAATTTTAAATAAAAATCTTTAACTGCTGTCATATGTGAAACTGGGGACACGGGAATTCTGGTTTTGACTTAAACATTTCATTACAATTACATTATAGTCCATTTTTTTGTACTTTTTATCGTTATTGTGGTTAGCTGCTATATGGAACAATAAAATATCAATTCTTGACAATCTTTCTCTTCAAAAGATCAGAGACATATAATATAAATCTGTTACATGGTTCTAACCTCTTTCTAGATGAGAGATTTGGGTTCCCTGACAAACATAGCTGCTATTATGGTCTGTTTGCACTTAGTGTAATTCAGGAAATTGACAGTCATGGGTTAAACTGTAATTTACAACCTTTTATGAAAAAAGGGAAGCTGTAATACATAACATCTCAGGTTCTTTGCATTTTCTGGTTTGTACAAAGGCAGATTGTAGCATTTAATATGTGCTATAAACTGAAATTCTTTATTGGAATGCAATAAACAGTATGCTTACAGTTTGTTTACACAAAAAACTACATTTCTGATACTTTTTATGACTCAGAAGAGTTCACCTACTAAACTTAGTAGCCCACATTTTTGTATATTTAAAAAAAAAAAAAGAATTATTTTCAGGCATATTTGCATTAATTTTGTCCTCAGTTCTATTCCTGGTCTTTTAAGGGAAGTGAGAGGCTTTGTTTCTGTTTCTGTCAGATCAAGGAGGCAAACTCCATGTTTTGTTGGGGCATTTAACAGAACTAAATTCCCCCTAAGAAAGAAACAGAAAAAGACACAGAGGAGTTTATAGGCAAAGCAGGGTGGAAGAAGAGATTGGGTTTATTTTAGCTAAGTTTGCTTTTATGTTGTCTTTCGGCTAGAGGCTGAGAAAGAAAATGGTCTGTAAATGCGGGCTTCTTGGATATTCAATGGAGTCTAACAAGTATAAATTTAGAAAGTAAATACATTATTTTAAAACCGTGTTTTGTGGAAAAGAATTTGCTGGCTGACCTAACTGTAATGTACTCAACTTCTTCTCTGTGCCATTCTGATACAAATACATTCTATTCACCCATTTTTCTTTTCAGGCAGGTTGAATATGGAGCATTTGGTAATTTATACAGAATAAAGGGGCTTTTTGTTAAAAAATACTGTAGAATTTAATCAAATACATAGTTCATTCAAATCCTTCCACTGCTGTAGCAAGCTTGCATTGGTTAACGCTTAGGGCTTTATTTAGTTGCCCATACGTACCCGTCTAGTGCCATTTGAGATGCCCAAGAGTATTCTTCTTCCCCGTTGCCAGCTGCCGCTGCAGAAAGGTTTTGGTTTACGCAGGTCCTCTGCCGTGCTGCACAGCGCCCACAGAGGTCTTGGGAGTCCAAGGGCTCCTCGGGTTACAGTGGGCATCTACGTTCTGACACGCAGATCCTCCACCAATGTCATTTGCATCGATGTGCCCAGTCACATAAGGAGTCACTCGTGTTTTGTCTGGTCCTGAAGCCCTCAGAACATCCTGTCTTTGGGGGAGGTCGCCACAAATTTGCTGGCTGCTGCCATGTCATGCCTGAATCCCGTTCGGGGTCTGTCAGGCATTGTACTAGCTGCTTCTGTTTCATTTTGTTTTCCTGTCTAGAACCTTGGAGGGGGATTTTGCGAAAGGACAAACTTACTCTGACATTGTTCTTAATTCTTTAATTTTTTTCCGGGAAACTCTCAATGAACTGTGATGAAAATACAGCATTTCTTTAGATGCCATGGATTTATTTTAGCAGTGGTGGAAACTTTCCATCATTTTCCTAGAGTAAATAGAGTCTGACTCAGCATTTTCAGGGACTGCTTCAAAGATGAGGTTTAATTCTTATTTTTGCTTAAATTAAACCCTGTCTGAGTGGTGTACCACTTGAAGTACGTTCTTATCTGGATTTTTTGCCAACTTCACCTTTCTTCAGTGAAGACCAAGCGTTCTGCTGCAATCAGTCCTAAAACAGAATAGGAATTCAACATTATTCTTTCAGATGGAAGTTATTGGCAGAAACAGCTGAAACCTTTTGCAAAAATTAATTTAATAAATTTAAAAGCATTAGTGCTCAAATGCTAAAAATAAGTTTGCGTAGTATGTGAGGCCTCCGAAGGCACAAAGATCAGAACATTAATAGCAGCAGTAGCTGCTGACATGGGAAAAAAGCCATGAGTGGAAAAACAGTAAACTGAAAGTCCTTTATCCTCCTTTCCAGTCCTCAGTTCTCAGAGTTTTGTCTGGCAAGGAGAGCAGGGAATCTGTCTGACTTTCAAATAATTACTGATGTATTACTCCGTTGCAGGCTAGTAGCAAAGAGCAGCTGCGCACTGTAGCCAGAGCCAACTTCTCCCTTTCCCATCCCCCATTTCTGAGTGCCTTCCCTGGAGAAAGCTATCTCACTATTAAATAAACTAGGGTTGGCTTGCTAGGCAAACCAAGATTTCATTAGAAAAATATTTACTCATGCATAAAGAAGCCTTTTTAAAAAACTTCACTGCTTAGGAATCGATGCGATTTTGTAGGTAATAAATAAAAACAGATTTGTTACACTACGGTTGTAAAGCTGCCATCTTTTATGAGCCTGGGAAAAGTGACCGTATTCATCATAAGGCTTTGTCAATTCTGCCTCCGTGCAACTATTCTCTTCTTGATACGTGTGAGTCATCTGGGCCATGCTTAACCGAGAGGTCTAGTGCCTTAACAGTAAGGGAATTAATTACAGTTGCTGGCTTTTCAACAAACTATCCTTCTTTTTCCCACAGTCCGTACCAGTTTTAACTGAAAATTAACATTTCTTGAGAGACAAAGTACCAGCATTGTGATAAAAACCCCACAATTCTGTAAGAAATCAATACCAAACCATTTCTATTTTCCTTTTCTATTGAGCCTGAACCACAGCAATAAAAAGCTCCTTCAATGTCCTCGTCTTCAAAAGCAGGAATTCTCAGCAGAACTGCAGGAGTGCCAAAAGTTCATGGTATCTCCACTTATCTTTACGTTTAAGATCAATGTAAATCTGAATTTCTGACTACTTGTGTTCAGTAAATAACTTTTATCTGATAAAGCTCACGGGTGTGTGGATGAGTCTTGCTCAAGTTCCTGTTTAAATAATTCACACGGTGACTCCCTGAATTCCTCCTGACATTTCATTAGCGATGCTGTCTTCCTCCACTTCCAGATGCAGCGGTAAGTAGTTGCCATGTTGGAACCCGCTGCTCAGCGATGGGGGAAGCGGCACGTTCCAGTCATTTGTCTTATGCTCTGAGGTACTCAGAGATGTTAAAGAATGCAAAGGATACCATAAACATCCCAGCGCCCTTGCACCCCGAGGAAGGCTACCGTGGGACACTGCACACTGCGACCCTGGGGATTCGTGGCTGCTGGTATGGAATCTATGTAAATGAGCATTACAAACCTTTCATACCAGACCAGACTTTCTTAGGCTAAGAACCCATAATTACTCTGTGTACTGTTTCGTTCTGCACTGGGATGGAAGCTTGAAGCAGTACGTTCACATGTAATATTTATTCAAATGGTAAACGAACCAACCACCAAATCTGTAGCTTGATTGCATCTACATGGATGGGGAGTTAATGAATCATGTAATAATTTTACAGTTCAATAATCTGCAGACCTTTCCATGGAAAAATATTTAATAAAGGGGAAAATGACTTATCCTCTTAGAAAGAGAACAAACAAAAATCTTGAAGGTGAAGAGCATGAAATGCCTGTGTCTGAGCCTGGCAAGTGTTCTTGAAACCCGCACCCTGTGCAGTGAGATTAGATGCTTGTATTTGAGGGGTTTAGTCCTTACTCGTTTAAGAAAGAGCATGCTCCTCCCCAAACCGTGATTTAATAAAGCATTTGTAGCACCATCCTTTTGCCAAAGAGGATGGTGCCTGGTGTTCCAGTTGTTCATGAAAGGGAGTGAAAACACTAGGCAGCCTGCATTACCAGAGTAGGTTTCTATCATAGCTAGCGTCATATGAAAGGAGCCATCTTGTGGTTGACTCTTTTGCAAATGAAATGCTGTAATATTGCCTTGAAAAGCTGAAGTTAAAGACGCATCTATACGTCTACGTCTGATAATTTTTCTTCTACTTGTTTAGGAATGTTACCTTTTGAGTAAGACTTAACCTGATACGTGTTTTCACTCAGGGAAATTTTTTCATTCTATCAGATTTCTGATTCTACCAAATCTTCAGAATGAAAATACCACATCTATCTATTCATACAGGATTAAACATGGTATGTTCAGTCTCTGTCCCCTGCTTGTCAATCCACCCCAATATTTGCTAGTCCTCTGAGCTCTTGCTCAGAGCTCTAATCCGCAAGCAAAATTCTGCTTTAAACAGCAATCAACAGCATGTCCTCTGAAATGTGACTTAGTAGAACAGCTCTTTAAATGAATGCTAAGTAGTTGGGGTTTTTTTTTGTTTTCGGGTTGTTTGGGTTTTGTTTTGTTTTATTTTGGTTTTGGTTTTGTTTTTTTTTTTTAAATAATCTTCATTAAAATGTGATCCATGGGAACTGTGTGTATTCCAGGCACAAAACTGAAGCATTCCCATTCTTTGCTCCCAGACCTCAAACTTGACATGGAGAAACAACAATGATAAACCAGTCTGATTTCTTCACCTCTTTGCTGGTACACAAGAGCACGTACCAGTTTTAGAGTCTGATTAATCCTCACAATCCTGAGCAGATGTCAGCAAATTTATTTTATACGGCTTAGCTCACTGATGTTTGTATCAATGTCATTAAGTATATTAAAAACCCCCAACCAACCCTAGTTAACATAGAAGTTATGTATAAACACAAGCTTCAGTCATAATTTTTAAAGTTCTGTATCCTTAGTAATGCTGAATAACATTATATACAGTTGAACTTGGACAGCCATCTGTCTGGTGCAGTTGTTAACAGCTAAAGGTAACATCAAGGCCAAGGATTGCCATCATTTGTTGGAAGTATAGAAGAGTGTTACACATTTCATTTGATTGCTGTCTGCCCAGAATATTGACTGCAGGTAAAAATGTGTGAAATCTATATTTTCTGGTAAATCCGTTCACATATTACATCTGACAGATAAGCGAAGTCTTGCTTCAAATTGTGCCATTGGAGGTTTGTTCTGTTACTTGGACCTGAAGAGAAGACTGTTCTAGGAAAACGTAAATCTGAAATTGGGGTTTTGAGGTGAGACTGATACTTGCTGGAATGGGAGGTAGAGTCTGCGGAAAGGAGAGACAGGGTTAGTAGTAGCTTATACTATGGCTGATTTGAGAAGAGAATGTAAAGAATTATTTTGGGGAAGCATTTGAGCCATTGGACTAGAGTTAGACGTTACTGAACTTTCAATCAGAAAATAATAATTAACTAGGTGGAAAATCTAACTTTTTGACTGAAAATGTGTTTGAACTGGTATTTTTCCCCGGAATGTTTTCTTTGCTTTAAAACTGAAAGTGTAACATTTTAGATTAAAATCTGATTTCCTTAAATAATTATTTCTTTCAAAATCATTAAAACAGTTGAAAACATTGAACTAAAAATTAAATATTTTAAAATTATTAAACAAGATGCTTAATTTGGTTTTAATTTTTTTAAGCTTTTTAAAAAGTATTTTTCTTTTTACTGAGATTTTTACTTTTTTATCCCCAAGACTTTAAAAAATGCCATTTTCTATGAAATGAAAAAAAAAAAATTTCCAGTGCTGCTCTAAATAAGATCAAAAAGTCAGATGACGTCTCAGTACTTGAGAAAACAGCTTCAATGAATGAAACACCATGCTTGTAGAGAACGTAAGTAGGGAAATCAAGGGTATCATACTATATAAGATTTTGACATAATCTTTTCTGTAAGCTTATAATTGAACTCATGTAAGCAACAATAATTCTCAGTTGTTTCAGGCATCGTCTTAGATCTTTACATTCCATTTTAATTACTGTTCCCTATCTTGCATGTAGTAAAGGAGACACAATCTCTGTAATGAAGGAAATAGGAGAGGATTCTTGTGTAGGTGTCCTGAGGGGGTGCAGCTCGCCATCCCTGTACTGGCTGAGTATAGCCTCCTGTATTTTATACTGGTATTGGTGTTGGTATGAAAGTTTTTTACACTTTTATTAAATCTGTTTCTATTTCAACCCGCATGTTTCCCTGTCTTTTCCCAATTTCTCCTCCTCATGTGAGGGGGGGCATCAGGAAATAAAATGACTGTCTAAACCACAACAGTAGGAAGTCAGTTATAAGTAAGTGAGTGAAAGTATCTTCCCTGCAGAAGCGATGCTGGTGGGACAGTGATGATTATTCTGAGCACTGGAGTTATGGAAACAAAATATATACGGGATTACTTTTGACAGAAATAATCTGCTGCTGTAGAGGAAACTAAGTCTTTAAATGTGCAGGACTCTGAAAGATAATGGATTAAATATAACAGTTAGAACAATAAGTGGTTTCATAGTTAACTGGCCTCATTTCCCTATCTGTTAGGATGCACAAAGTGTACTTTAAAAAATGAGTCTCTATGCTTCTCTGAAGTGAACCGCCCCAGTTGTCCAGAACCACAGCCTGACCTCTGTCTCTGTATATTTGAGTAGGACTTGAAGCGAAAGCTTTTTTTTTTTTCTTTTAAATGTGTTTCCTCAAAAACATGGATTTACTTGGTTGAAACTGAAATCAGATGTAGGTCCCAGACTGATGTAATTGTGCAATTTCTTTGATGTTAAGAAGTGTAAATGTCAAGAATTTTGGCAATAGTAGTGTGTTCCGAGGAGAATAAATATGCATTATAAGAAAGGTGGAAATTAGTGAAGTGAAAAAGAGGATCAAATATGAGAGTGGAATGTGTGGAAGAGAATGCATTTTTAATTATTACATTCTCTCTAGTGTCTAAACTCTACAAAAGCTGTTGAAAAGTATCAGTGTATCCTCACATGACAAGAGAATTGAACTGAGTTTATTAGAACTACCTGGATTCAACTTCTAGAAATTTCTTGTTGCTAGGTGACTTTGTATTCATAGATATGTTTTTTTGCCTAGGTCAGCACTTCTGTATGAATAAACAAGAAGTAGGGTAAGGTTTTCCCTAGGTATAAATCACTGCCGTCCGCTGTTTATGGAAATTTGTAGCAGATCAGCCTGAAAGGTACCTTCGTACTTTGTATAGATTTTTTGGTTCCTGTTAACTAGAATTACACTGAGTTTTCAATCAGAAATTGTTTCATTCAGTTAGGAAAGCATTTTTGAACTGAATTGTGAAGTAGTTAAATGGAGAATCTGGAAGAGACTGTTGTAATGCCATCATCTGGAAATTCATCCAAACAAGAAACTTTTTGTCTCCCTGCTTCTTTTTCCATTTTGGCATATTGGATGAATGTCTAATTTGTTTGACTGAAACCTTTTGCTTTAATAGTAAACTACTGGTTTGCAAAAAAGAAAACCCTTTTGGTACAGAGATACTTTTCATATTTATGTGCAGGATTATGAGCTCTATTTTTACCCTGGAAAGCTTTCAGGTATTGTGTGCATAGTGCGGAATATACAGTATGAGAGTCTGGCAGATGTTAATCAGTGGTGTTTCCTGTGAACTCACCCCCAGATGAGTATTGGCTCTGTTTGTCTTGTACTTTGTGAATACTTGTTCCCTTTTCTTTTTATAAAACTTTAATCTTGAGAAGCATAGCATATTCTTGACCATGTCCAGTAGATGCTAGACATCATTTATACCGAGTAAACACTGCTAAAAGCCTATTGAACACCCTCGGATCTTGCAGGCTCCAGCTTGTCCTTCACCAGTGCCATCTCTTCTGCAATACCTAAGTCCAGTTCTGATCTAATTGGACTGAGGTGAATTTTCACTGACCTCACCAAAATAAGCAGAACAGCTTTAAACTAAAATACTAACTTTGTTAATTAGATTGGTGATTTTGCTAGATAAATCTGTGCCAGCAATAACTAGTTGGCTGAATCGAAGAAATGCTTCCAGCCCAAACTCAGCCATGAAGGCTGTTACTGTGAAGACCTGGCCTTATGTGCAACGTCAGTACATTTCCCTCTGTCTGCTAGGCGTATTAGAATACTTTCTGAGATAACGCAGTTCTGAGCAGAACGTTCCAAGAGGTGGCCTGAAAGCAAAAGCATTAGGCGATGCAAACCAGCGTGATAACCTGAAGCCTCTTCATGTAGCAGTATTTATTCTAGCAGATGCTCTCACTCCAGCTGTAGTCGCGACATTCTTGCATCAAAATCTACTATTCTAACATGCAGGTATTGTTTTTATTGACCAGACTTTCTCTGACAGATACACATACATTTTAGGGAGAAAAAAAAAAAAGATGTGTTGTATTCAGTTTTGATCCTGCCATTCTAAAGAAGTTTGTGAAATTAGACCCTAGCAAGCTTTATGGAGCATCTTACAAGGAAGCTTAAACCACAGCCATTATTTATATCAACATAAAGTAATTGCGTAACCCCAAAGGAATGGCAACGTGTTATTTTAAGCAATCAGACAGGACATGAGAGACTGTCTGATACCACATGTTGGCCTGAAAGTTAATGCTGAAATCTTTAACCATGCCAGGTTTTAAAGTGACGGGTAGTACCGTTAGGCGTCTAAAACGCGTCACCCTTTTTGAAACACACATAATTTTCTCCTTATGTGGGGAATAATTGTTTGCCTAGCACAGTAATGAGATGGATGACCAAACCTGCAAAGCAGCCTTGGCTTCCAAGCATTTGAGAAGCTGAGGAATATCCAAGTATTTAGGATACCAGCCTGCATTATGGTACAACAGGCGTGGTTCATCCGCTGTTACAGATTTCTTCTGTTATCCCGGATAAGACATACTGGTGCAGATCTACACAGACTTCTTGCTCCTATTGATAGCAGCTGAAATCCACTTCGAATAGCAGTTACTTTCTTAAAAACTTCTGTGGGTCTGCGCCTAGGTCCATATTCATTGGGAAAATAAAGTCTAGGAGAACTGCTGGAACTCCATCACTCCCTAAGGCTTGTGAGGTATGATTTGAAGTGCTTGGCTGCTTCAAAAGCCACGGGACATAGAAATGCATGAGCAAAAGCTTACGTGTTTCTCTAATACATCAACCATGAAACATCTTTGATACAAAAGCTCTAATATTTTCATGTCATAAGGCATATTACCACTGCAAAAAATGAACAAACAAAAAGTACAAGCTAGAAGTCTGTTGTATGTTTGGAAAACGCTTTTTTTCAATGAAATGCTAGGAAAATAAAGCCCTGTGTGTGGATAAGAGCTATTTGGCTCAAATACCCCCAAAATTTGGTGCTACAAGTAAATTGGTATTGAAAGAATTCCAGGCAGTTGTGATACATAGAGTTATACAAAACAATAGTTCTTTGCTTTCCACAAGGGTAACATTTTGTGAAATTTTGGCAATACGAGGTAACATTTATTAACATTTTCTTAATGCAATTTATGATTTGTATTCAAGTTTCATAAATCATAACCAAAACAATTACTCGTTCATCTGCATGTCAGAATTAAGCAGGAATATTTTTCACTTTTAAAAATTGTATTTCTGATTTTTTTTTAATATGTGATTTGAACTTGTGGATTCATGCTCGCTCACCAGGTGACGGCTGTTCTCCAAAGGAAAAGCAGCACTGTTACCTTTTCTCCTCTTCTAAAAGTATTTCTGCTGCCTTTTGAAAGGAACAATGTAGGTGGCTACTAGCATTTCTAGCACCTCGCTGGAGCTCAGATCAATTTCGGAGGTAAACATGGTATAAAATCTAAGTGATGCTCCTTCCTTCAGCATCACTACCAGCTAGTTCAGACAGTCCGAATTCAGCGTACTGTCTGTTTTGAATTCCTGTTTAAAGAGATTTACACTGTGGCACTCTTCTGGTCTACATCCAGTTTGCTCTTGACCAGCTGCCACTACCATGAATCAAATGGATCCATACTCACTCTTGGGGCAAGGAGAAAATCTGCTATTTTAAACTGCTCGCTCTGACTCAAGTTTCCTCCACTGCAAGCTGCACTATATAGGAGCCAAGGCACCGATTTGGGTTTAAAAATGTCCACAGTTAGATGCTGTAGTGCTCCATCTATATAAGTTTGTAGAACTAGTGTGTAAGTTTTTTGGTGGCACCAGACTGAGGAATCAATTTCATCCCTTGTTTGACAACAGGAATGGAAAAGACAGCAGCAGGAGTACAGTGCTGAGAATCACTGCCCTGCCAGTCTGTCTCAGCCTTGACCAAAGACTAAAATTTTCATGGTTCATTGTCAATATCTGTTCAACCTTCAGTTTTCACTCAAAATGCTAGGAGAGGAAAAAGTATTCATGCTACTGCTGATGTTTTTAAAGATTCTAGACTAAATGTGTTGAGGTGGGTGACCTCAGAAGTAAAAGTTATGTACATACTGTGTATGTGGAACCCTATCTGGGAATCTGCATGCTTTCCAAAATGTAAGGGGCTTGAGATGAAAAAAAGAGTGTAAATTGTTCACCTTGGGGAAAAAAACTTAACTAAACCAAGAATATGAATTCAGAAATTCACTGGGGTCAGCCTAAGGTGAATTTAGGAGCAGAGCTTCTGAAGGGAGATGTAGCTAGCAGACAGTTTGGGAACGGGCACAGTGCTAGAGTCTCAAACGCATGGGATGACTCCTGGAAATGAGAATCAGGAAGGAAAATCCTAATGATTGTTTGAGCCTTGTGTTTCTCACCTCTAGCCATCTATTTGCACCGTTCTGACCAAACGCTAAAGCATTCTGCCAGGGCAGGTCTTGTGTAATAAGTTCCATTATTCAAGTTTAATTCAGCAGTCCAGATTTGGGACATACTTCACTATTTCCTAGAAGTGTTAGCTCAGTTTTTTTCAGGATTTCCATGGTTTTACTGCCAGGCAGTTTAACTGAGAGTAGCTGGGTTTTCCCCTGTGTCTTATATTACGGGAAAGAACCCATAGCTGTCAAGAGTTTGCATGGTGGTTTATGATTTTTTCTTGCAATACTGATGTAATTCTTGCACAATATACGTGTTACAGTGTTACCTGGCCTTGACAGTTACTATTCTATAGATGACGTACTGCTGGAAGTGTAAATGGGAAACCCTATCACTCAGAACTGTGTGTTTATAAGAGCAGTATGTCAAGGAGAGGAGCAGTGAGGGTGCTGACACACAAGGGTTGATGCTCACCTAGTGATGGCTGTGACACTTCTGTTCCCAGCTGTCCTTTCCATCCCATGACATGTAGTGTTCCACCCTCCGTGCAGAGATGGTTCAGCTGCTCATGTTGCAGCTGCTAAATTTCTGTAATTTGCAGCCGAGCATATTAAGGTAACCCCCCATCATTTTTGGCTTACCTTAAAACATCGGTCCACCAACGGTAGTACTTCAGCAGCTGTCCTGCAACCAAGATGTGATTGCAACAGAACCAAAAATCTCTGGGGAAAGGGAGATGGGACTTTTCTCAATGGCCCGAAAGAGACAATGTGTTGGGAGGGAAAAAAGTTATATTGTATTCTGCGCTGAGAAGCTCAGGAGTGTTTCCAGGCTCTTTGGTGAGAGTACCTGCCCTAGCCTTAACCTAGCTACAGGTTTGGATGAAACACACATCCAGGACAAATCACCTCTGACCATGAATCAGTTCTTACAGCGGGAGTCAGCTCCAGCCTCAGAGCTGAATTTAGATGCCTACAGTGTAGATTTCTACATGCGAGGTGTGTGTTCAATGCGCAAAGGATTCAGTGAATACAGTCAATGGTGCTTTGAGACCAGTTTTGTATCTTATTGGATTATATCTTCTCCTTTCATTGACCATTCCAGGAAAAACAGTCGATGAATCATACTCATCTCTTTATTTCTGTAAGTACTAATGACTCCTCAATGTTCTCTGTCTCTTTTCTTCCTTTGTCATCATTTTTCTTTCCCATTTTTTGGTAATACTTCTCTAGTCTGTTTGGGACATAACTGTCAGATCTTTCTTGTTCTTTTGCAGAAATTTCATGAATGTTAGTGGATTCAATAGTTTTTACTTTATGTTATGGACTCAACTTCTAGACGTGCCAGTTTGTCTCAAGCGCTAAGCTACAAGCAGAAGACAGGCGACCTGCATCACTTGGTGTCCCTCCTCCCACACACAAACGGTCAACTGTCTCGCTGAATCAGTAAGGTTTTTTTAAGAGTACGTAATGGCTGGCTCTTTTTCCTATCTTTTATCCACGTGAAAAGTCGTTATCTTATTAATCATTCAGTTGTGCCTTTCCCTTCAGTGTTCTCTTGAAGAGCCCAGCTGTTGTCTTGGGCTAAGTTATAGTGAGTCCTTTGTGGTTCACTTTATCCCTTGGTGACTTCATCTGCCATGAGATTGCCTGTATAGCTGGAGCACCTACAATTTTCTTCCAATAGTCCATCATTTCAATACTAAAAGAATTCTCCACAGGCCCGTGAAATGCACCCTTATGCTGACATTCATTACGTTTCCCTTCCCCTTCCAGTACTTTCCAGGGTTTTTCATTAGTTTGTCTTTTAAACGCTATTCTTAACAAGTGTGGCTGAGATTAAACAGAAACATTGTTCAGAGAGAAAAGGGCTTCTGGTGAAACAGATGTCACTCGCAGGACTATATATCCCCTTCCTTTGGCAACTGACACAGATTCTGGCTAACTTATCAGTGGGCATCCTGCCCTCCCAACAGATGGTCAGAAGTGCGGAGAGCCAAAAGCCCATCTATGGATGCGGAATATGTTGAAGAGTGTGTCTAGACACAAATGTCGAACGAGCTTTTTAGGCTGAACTTCTGTGCCCTGCAGTCAATCTAGAGGAAAGGACAGCTTTTTAATAAAGGGACATTCTGCATCAACATATGGCTGCTTTGGTGTTTAGAGAGGCTGATAGTTACGGGAGGGTTGGGGAGAGGGAGATCATGAAGTAATCAGCATATTAGAACAGTCACTGCATTTTTTGTTTCTTTCTATTGGGAATATCTAGCAAAAGACCAAACACGGTTCTTCTGGCTCGGCTGAGTTTCACAAAATTGGTTTGGGAAATTGGAGCAATCTGCGGTACAGTTGCTCAGATAAACATATGTAGCCTTAGAACAGAATTTCACATGTGTTTTAGTAGAAAATTGAACTTGTTTTCTTATGACTTTGTCATATTTGCCAACAACTGTAAGAATCAGAGATGCTTTTGTTGTCACGAAACCGTCTCACAAAGTACAGAAGTTATCACATGGATGAGTGAGAACAGTTTGTGTGGCTTCTTACAGTCATGCTTAGGGACCTGACTAGTTCTTAGTAGGTTTTTAGGGGAAAGACAGTGACCTATGCTTCTGTAGCTGAGCAAGGAAATGTGTATTGCAACAAGGAGAGATATAGATATATATGTATAATTAATTCAAGATTTTTGCCCTACATTTTCCTACAGCTAGAGATGCTAGCTAATGTACAGTCTGTACTTTACGCATGATCTGCCTTTGCTCATAGCTATTGAACTCTTACCCATCTGAACCTAAAAATTAAGGAGGTTTAAATAAGTTGCCTGGTGTGTTAGATAAAGCATAGCAAACTGCGATACATGCTTATGAGAAATGTACTGGATAATATGTAGAAATGGATGGAGATTTACATGATTCAAGGCAACCCAGCTGCAGAATCTGTATTGTTTTTGGCATGAGTGTAAAGAAGGAGTTGACTTTAGCTTTGAAGGAAAACAGAGGCAGGGATTAATGAACTAAGAGAGGGACGGAGTATTTTTGTGTGAGATGAGGAAGCGAAGGAACTGGCTTGTTGGTTGCTGTGCCCTGAGAAGAATGTTACAGGTACTCGCATGCCCTGGAGCATGAGCCAGTACAAAACAGAGGCAAAAGCTAGTCTTCACTCCGCATCATCGGTGCATTCGGGCAGCTTCTGAAGATCACCTTTTTTGTGGCAAAAGGGAAAGTTCATCTTCAGGTTGTTCGTGCTCTCACAGAAATGATACCAAATGAAACAAGAATTTAGTCGTGTATGCACCTTCCTGTGGAGGCTTGGTTAGAACTTTTGGGATGGCTCCCTTATAAGTTGTAATAAACGATACCAGGCAGTAATTATTTTCACACACTATCAAGACTGGTTTGGTGACCGAAAGCTGGAAAGTCATATATTGCATTGTCATTCACCTATACTTTTTGGATCCAATTCCATCCTGCTTTTCCATTGATTCCCACACGTACTTTTCACTCCAATTCCTAAGTATTTTAAATTCTGACATTTTTTTCAGTGGCCAAAATCATATGCTCTCTTTTTTTTTTTTTGGTAACTTGATTCTCTATGGATCTGTTATTTGACTGCGTGCACGTGTTTCTGTAGTCGGTGATTATAAGGTCAATCACCAAGTGAGGTCACTAGCAGTGAGCATTCAGTAGCACTCCTCATTAGTTGGTTCATAAAAGCATAGCTTTTTCGGTTCTTTGTACGTTGTACCAGTGTGAAGTGCCCCAGGAATTCAATCCCAGCTTTCTGGTATTTACCAGCCTGTTTTCTATTCTCTTTTAGCCCAGCTAAAAATTACTTTGACTAAATACTAGCTGATGCACAGTCTCAGGAGCAGCGTGAGGTTTGCTTATTAATGGCATTTTATTTAAATAATGACATTCACAACGGCGTTGAATTATGGTGCTTGCTTCAGAAGTGGTTTCAAGCTCCTTGTCTTTCTAACGTTCAAAGCACATGCTGCGGGTATAAGGGAGGGGAGGACATAGCCTAACTCGCCAGGTAAAAAAGTATGTCTTTGTGTTAGTGCTATGGAAAAGGCCTAATCAGGGACCTGATCAAGAGACTGCAGAAGCTAAAGGCTCTCCAAGATCGACAGGCCTGGTATGGGGCTATTGTGTACTGTTTTAGGGCTGAGGCATTGTGTTTGCTATTCTGATGGAGCCCTGCACGGGGTATGAATGGGAAAATGGAAGCCAGTGCCAGTTCCTGTTAATTTTTTGTGTACAAGAGTCTGTTAGCAATTTGCAACACCCCCTTGAAGTCCTACCGTCACGTGGCCTTGTGTCCTGACCGCGTCCCTGCCAGGATATTTTCGCCATCCCTCCTTCACCATCCTCTCCTGGCCCCGCTGCCGCACGCGTGTGCTTTTGAACTGCTTCGTGCATCTGGAACAGTTTGTCAGGCCCCGGGCAGAAGTTTTCCTCCCTCGGGAAATCCGTGTTGCCGTAATGTGTGAGGAAATCTGGCCGCGTTCCAGCCTGCATGGCTTTGCACAGGAAAGCGTGTACACGTAAATACCGAAGTGAGAGCTTAAGGAAACCTCCAGAACAAATCTATGGGAGCGTTACCTGGGTGAGGGCTGGGTGACTTACCTCTTATGACTGGGGAGCCGTGTTTCACAAATCAGCAGTGTGAATCTATCTAGTTTTTAAAGGGTGCTTGAATTTTTGTTCTTTCATATCATGCAAGAAAGGAAGAGTTTTCATCCCCATTTACTGGCCTAGGTTAAATACTACCTTCATTAACAGGTAGTAAATCCATAGGTTTAAGCTACAGAAGAATTAATCTGATAGCAATTTGTACTATTGCCAGGTCATTAGAAGGCACCTCATTACATTGATTTTTGGTGGTTACGGCATGTACATCACAAGCTGCAAATGCAGGTGCACACTGAGAAGTCCGATGTATGTCCACTGCCTATAGAAGTGTTTTAGATGCTGGGGTGGAGGCCACGTTGAGGACAAAAGTGTTCATCATTCTTGTGAAGCTTGTTGACTGTGTGACATGGAAGACCTGAGAAGAATCTGAAGTGCTACACCTTCAACTTGGGGACAGTAGAAAAAATGACCATTTTTTAAATCCGTGGGTTCAGATTTAGGTGAGCTCTGCAGAGAAAATAAACTGGGCATCTTTGAGTCTGAATGAGTAAGAGCAGTGGGCACAGGACCCTGCCTGTTTCCCCCACTTAGAAGCTTCTAGCTTATCAAACGATCATATAGTCATTCAGTTAGCAAATGTGTCATGTCAATGAACAAACAGTAATTGAATGTACTTACGCATGTTACCGTGGTTAATTCTACAGAGTTATTGCAGAACTGCTGGGTAAATTAGGAGATTATTGGCGTGATTAATTTGCATTCCACACCTAATGCATAATACAGAATTTTCCTTTCTTATTTGTAAACAGAACAGGGGGGACTCAGGGTGGCCTTGAGAGAGCCAACAGGCACTACCATCTCACATCAGTTTGGTCATGAGGTAGCGCTCAGGTGCAGCACTGCTGAACTGCATGATTCTGCTGCAACATTTGGCATTTTCCTTAAAACTTCAGTCCCTTGTGGGCCTTCCACAAGCACCCAACGCTGTTTCCCACAGCCTTCTCCTGCATGAACTGGTGAGATACAGATCGGATGGGTGGTCTGTGAGTGGGTAGGAAATTGGCTAACGGGTCACACTTAGAGCGCGGTGACCAGTGGTTTTTACTCAGGCTGGAAGACTGTCACACGTGTGGCCCCCCAGGGAGCGATACTGAGCCTCACACTGTTCAGCATCTTCATAAATGATCTGGATGGTGGGACTGAAAGCACCCTGTCGTGGTTTAGACAGTTGTTTTATTTCCCGATGTCCCCCCTCACACGAGGAGGGGAAATTGGGAAAAGACAGGGAAATGTGTGGGTTGAAATAGAAACAAATTTAATAAGAGAGTAAAAATCTTAATAACACCAATACCAGTATAAACTATAACAGGTAATACTCAGCCAGCACAGGGCTGGCGAGCTGCCCCCTCCCAGCAGTGAGTGCTGGTGCCGCACACAGCGAGCAGCGCAGCTCCAGCGAGAACGGGACAGTCACCGCACCCGGCAGGGCAGGGCTGGGGGCACAGAGCGGGGCTCAGGGACGGGGTGGTGGGTGAGTCCCTACAGGGACAGCAGCCATCAAAGGGAGAGGGTCATCCCAGAGAATCTCCTAATGTATAGCGAGTGTGACATTTATGGTGTGGAATACTTCTGTTGGCCAGCTCGGGGCAGGTGCCCTGGCTTTCGCCCCTCCCAGCTTTTGCCTCTGGCTGTCTCCAAACTGCTCAAGACCTTGATCACTATGGAAACCTGCATTCCATAGCTGGCCATCAACTACATCAAAGTCTTTTATCAACTTTGTTCTCACAGAATTAAGTGCTACAGTCTGCTCTAAGATGCAACTTTTCTGTGCAGAAGACTAGTTCTATGATTCTATCCCAGCAAAACCAGGACACACCCTCACCAAGTCTGCTGATGACACCAGACTGAGTGGTGAGGTGGACACATCAGAAGACAGAGCCATTTTACAGAGAGAGCTGGGCAGACTGGAAGAGCCTGTTGGCAAGAACAGTATGAAGCTTGACAAAGACAAGTGCAAAGTCCTGCACCCGGGACAGAGTAACCAAAGAGTCCAGGCTAGGATCTGTGTGGCTGGGGAGAGCCTTGCTGAGAGGGACGTGGGGATCCTGGTGGACGAGAAGCCAAACATGAGTCAGCAGTGTGCCACTGCAGCCACCCAGGCAAATCAGATCCCGGGCTGCACCCGCAGGAGCATTACAGAGACAGACGTGATCATCCTGTTCTGCTCAGCACTTGCCGGGCTGCACCTGGAGTACTGTGTCCTGGTCTGTCCCCACAACTCAAGAAAGATGCGGGGAGACCAGCGAGGGTCCCAAGGAGGGCCATGAAGACAATCAAAGGACTGGAGAACCTGCCCTGTGAGGAAAGGCTGAAAGAGTTAAGTCTCTTCTCCAGGGAGAAGAGAAGGCCTAGGGGGGAATCTCATCACAGTATTCTTGCCGACACTTAAAGGGTGGCTACGAAGATGACAGAGGCTTTCTCTGCACAAGCTGTCATGTGAAGACAAGGCGCAATGGGTACAAGTTGCACTGGGAGATGTTTCATCTCAATATAAGAAAGAAATTATTTTACAGTAAGAACAATCACTCACTGCAACAGCCTCCCCAGGGTCAGGGTAGGCTCCTCATCACTGGAGGTCTTCAAGACGTGACTGGACAGAGTGCCAGATAATATCATTGAGGCTCCCTTTCCCTACAAAAGGTTGGGCCAGGTGATCTTTTGAGGTCATTTCCAGCCTGGGCAGTTCTGTGATTTGCTATATGATTGCTTAAAAGACTTTTCTTTCAAATAAGAGTGAAGTCTTTGACCCTAGGTATTGGAAAGAAGTGCCTGGAAATGTTAAAAATTGTGTACGACGAGCCTCGGAGGGCAATAAAAGGACCTGAGAATGCACTACTGGAAAGCGAACCTAAAACTTTTTGCAAGCCTGTCCTCTTTATATTTGAGGAATCAGTTCAGAATTTGTAAAGGTGTAGAGTGTTAAAAATCATTAAAAGTCTCTTCTTGCTGCACTTTGTTGTTGTTACGGCTTATTGAGAGGATAACTGAACTGGTACACCAAAAGGCCTGCTAGCTTACTCCCTAAATTTTGAGGTTTATGTTCCTTGGCACCACAAGAAATTTTTCCTAATCTTTTCAGAAATGCTTATGTGTTTCCAGGTCTTCTGCTGTAAGTTTGGTTATCTTCTCCTCCGTTACATTTCCAGTATTCTACTGTATTGCTAATCATGTAATTTTAGGATTTTTTTTTTAAAAAACTTTACTTTTCTTTGATGGCCTCAGCTTCTGAGTTATTAGCTTTATGAATGCATCTCACCCTTCACTGGAAATAAAGCATGTACACATTCCAGTTCCTAAGGAAATGCTTGAAAATATGACTGGAGCACACTCTAGAGGCTCAAAATCTCAACGGCAGATAAATAACTCCAAATTTATTCATATTCCAAATCTCATGATTTTAAAGTCAATCTCATGATTTTTTTGTGTGTGTTTCATTTCTGATGAAGATTTGAAGCAAGATTTGTAAATACTTCGGATTTTCTTATGTGCTGTTCCTCTGGAGAATTATATTACGCTTAATCTGGTGGCAGGGAGCTGGGTTTTGTACGTTCCGTTAAGTCTTATACGTAGGTCAAACATGGATGAAACTCTGCCAGTTCATAGAGATGCTGATATTCTTTCTGGAGTGTTTTGCAAACTAGCAAAATTTGTCTTGGTAGGTTTTATAAAAGAATTGTGTCCTGAGAAGAACAGATTTTGCACTTCATGAATTTATTTGGAGGACCACGGCATAAGAATACATAAATTAAAACAATTCTAAAGAGGTCCCCAGATATCATAAGGTTGTATAAAGTTTATTATGCCACCTAAAAAGGGTTGCTAACCTGTAAGGGGACTATGTGCTCTCTGCTATTTTACATCATGTCGCATGGCTGGGAAACTCGCTTGGAGAAGAGGAGGAGCAAGCTTGGTAAAAATCCTGACTTATATGTTGCTTCAAATCATCTGAGTTTGACCGTGTGTCTATCCGTCTCCACTTTGCAGATTTTTTTGTAATCTGTGCAATATTCCCAATAAAATGTGAAGCTCTGCAAGCGTAGCAAAAGGATCAGCGTATTTTTCGGAGTGCCGATGCTTTAGGATCATGTTCAGTAATGGGTTCACGTTACTCTCCTGAAGGTTGGTGCAGATAGGGCTAGGTGTCCAGCTGAGTGACCGAGACAGCTGAATGCTGTCACTGGATCTCAGCAGCGATTTGGAAAGTCATTCATGCTTTTTCTAAGCTGCCAAAGAGGCAGCTATCAACACTGTCAGATTTTTGTTATTATTTTCAGCTATTTATTAAACATGCATGTGGCCTGCTTGGGCTCTGTTGATCATATATTATTTTATGCTGACACTCTAGAGCCTCGAAGATGAATCAAACTCAGGCACCCCTGTCCGGGTGTGGAGCCTACACCCAGTAATCACAAGACCTTTCTTTTTTTAAACCGCAGCTGCTGCCTCCGTTCCCACTTCTCTGACTGGTCATCACTTTGTTGCAGAGAAAATCTGCCTTCCAGCCGCTGTCCTACAGCGGTCCCGCTGCCTATCTGAACACTCTGGGGCAGAGTCGGACGTCACCTGTGGCAGCCCTGCTGGGTACAGCTTCCAGGGGCGTGCAGCCCACCTCGCAGAGGAGCTGGCCTGGCACGAAGCCGCTGGGCAGACCCTCGCTGTGCTCAAGGCCTGGAGATGTGGCCAGGGCGGCGGGGGGACGTGCTGATTCAGTGTGTCCGTGCTGGGGCAGGGATTTCCAGACTGTAACCTCTGGGCTAACATTTACATTGGGAACAGGTGTGGTGGTTTGGGGCTTTTTTTCCTCCTTTAGCTGGTAGAGAGCAATGACATTTTGGAAATGGTTTGAACAACAGTTCAGGCCAGCCAGCTGCCGTGACTGTAGTTACCAATCCCTGGCAGAAACCACACAGCTGGAAGTCAGGGATAAAAGGACAGAAAAAAATTCAAGGATAAAAAAAATACCCAACTGGACCAAACCCAGAAGCATTTACTGCCCTTACGTGAGGTACAGCTGAGAACGTGCCTGAGCCAATACATCGGAATAAGGCCTCTAGTAATTATGAAGAGAAGGGAAGCCCGTGGCAACAAAAAAGAGTGAGAACAAAAAGCCCGAGGGTTTTTTATTTTTTTTTCAAAGGAATAGAATAGAATAGAATAGAATAGAATAGAATAGAATAGAATAGAATAGAATCATTAAGGTTGGAAGTGACCTCAAGGATCACCTAGTCCAACCATCCCCCCACCACCTATTACCCACTAAACCACGTCCCTAAGTACCACATCTAACCTTTCCTTAAACACCCTCAGAAGACATGTTCCACATAACTCTAGGGATAGCCGGACAGTGCATCCGAGCAGATTCGCTTTTCCTAAAACATATGGACCACTAACGTAAAAATTTTGATTGAAAAATGCCCCTGGATTCTGGCTTGAAAGTTGAGAAAACCAAAGTAGTTTCATTTAAAAAATCAAGGAACATTTTAAAGACTTTTAATATTTTTGTAAAAAAAGAGAGTTCAAGGGAAATTTGTACTTGGTCAATGCCGCACTTTCCCATCAGAAGGTTGTTTTACCAGTCTTACTGGTTAGTTTTCAAGAGCAGGCCAAATAGCAAGTTTTTCTCCCCAACCAAACCATCTAATTCCTAGTAAACATCTTTTTAAAAAGTGGCCGAGGTGTTCATTGGCATTTAATCCTTGCTGGCATTCTCTATCCCTTAAAATCCTGAGCTTGGCCAAACTCTGCTTACAGAAATGGTTTTGGCAGTACTCACTACTGATTTCTATGTACTTGTAGTTAAATGCTTCTCAGAAGAAAAACTTACATTTTCACAGTAACTACCAATAATCATAAAAGAAAAAGAGGAAAAAAAACCATGAGGGATAAGTAAAATAAACACGAAGAAGGGAGAGAGCATCCAGCAAGAGAGAAGGAAATAACATGCTGCGGAACTGGAGTCAGGGAGGGAAAGATGATGCTCAGGGTTTGATCCTGTGTCTTCCCTTCACGTACTGCTTTGGGTGCCCAGCGCTGATGTTGGGTAAGACACCTGGGACAGTTCATATAGACCCTGTTACCTTCCAACTAAATAAAAGTAATTAGTAGCTGTACGTAAGCGAGGATATTCTCAGGGAAGACATCATTCATATTTGCATCTTTCAGTGAGTTTGCTACAACTCTATGGCTTTTATATTTACCAAAATCGCTCCTGATTGTGCAAATGCAAATAAAGGCATGGAGCGATTTCGGCGTGCGCTGCAGCCTTTATGTGTGCGATACGCTGCCATATATATAGCTAAAGGCTAGGGAAAAGCCAATGTGAAATGGGCTTGTTTCTTATCTCGTAGTTTTAAAATTACATTTGTTCACATACCACTGGCTGTAAGTCTTGAGAAAGATTATTCTTGTTATTAACCTTATTTTAACAGTTATGGAATTAACAGGTTTATTTAACTGTTAGTTATGTTTGGATATTTTGTAAGACCTTTATATCAACTTTTTTTTTTCTTTATTTCTTACTGTTTATTTACTCCAGATTAGCCTTCAAATATACTTATTTTTAACTGCTTGCACAGATGCCTTTGTGCTAAAATTCAGCAGGACAATTACACTACAACAGAACTGAGAAAATAATGCGGTGGCTATATTGTTTTAAGCTACTGTTACACACATGTATGTGTAAAATCAGTTCTGTGTGGACTGATACAAATCATACTGTCTGAATAAAATGTGTGTATGTACAGAGTGGTCTGAACTCTGCAGTCAAAGCTGGGGAGAGCCTTTCACCGCCGGGAACGTGACAGGAAGCAGAAGCTGCTTCTGGCGAGGATATTTAATGAAGTTAGCTCCAATTCATCGAGCTGAACTTACTGGTAAGATAAAAGTAATGATTAAGAGACAGGGCTAAGAACATCGGTGAGCTCAGCATACCATGCTTTTCCGCTTTTGTGATACACGGATGAGGTCACCTTTTGAAATAGCTGAGAAGAAGAGAAAGAAAAGATGCTGGTTGCCTAACATCATGCTGCTAAAGAAATCACGGAGCCTCTTGCCAACACCCGGAGGTTAATTTTGGGCTGCTGATTTCTGTATCTAACAAATTGGGATTCTTCTGTTTTGTTTTGTTTCCCTGAAAATTCTTAAAGAGTAAATCAGAGCCATTCTTGTAAATGCAGCCTCTCGTCCTGGAAAATCATAAGCAGTCACCGTAATGGTTCCAGTCTTTCCGGTCATGGGTGACCAAAGAGCAAGCCTAGTTTATGCCTGCATTTTAAGACCAGAAGTGAGAGTGATGATTATTTAGTCTGACATTCTCTGTAACACAGGTCACACCTTAAGTCATAGTCATGGAGTCTCCGTTTGATAACTGGCTGCTGCCTCATCTGCTTTTTCTGTACTGAGTAATAAAATGCCTTGAGCATATTCCTACCGAGTTTGATGTTTTGGGTTTTTTTTAATCTCAAGGTGATTACTACAAATTTCTATTAGCAAATACCGTCACCAGGAAAGATTAGCTATTTTTTTCTAAAACTTGCTGATCATTTATAGCTGTAATTCTAGCTCAGATTGTATTTTAGGCTGTAATTTAGATTTAGAGGTAGTTCGTTATTCCTATGTTTGATATATAGAAGCTTCTGCATGAAATCATTGGGCTTGAAAGAACATCAGAGTTTGTCTAGTGCATCTTCCTGTCACCAGGCAGGAACATGTGTAGATATATCACTTCTGACAGATACTTGTCTCATGTTTTCTTAAAGGTTGCTAACAATGCAAAGGTTACAGCACCTCCACAGAAAAGCTGTAAAGACATTTCCCAGTGTCCAATCTGAATTTGCCTTGCTGCAGTTTAAACCTGTTCTTTCTCATTTCATGCACCACAGACATGGAAAACACATTATTTCCATCTGGTTTGCAATAGCCTTTCTCTGTATTTGAAGATTTGTTCCATCCTTCCGCACAGGTCATATATTTTGTGTACTGTGCTGTTGTTCCTGCCTGGCATTCTCACTTTCCCCGTGCTGTTATTGGTAGCTTCATTAGCACACGTATCTGTTGTTATTAATGTCCTTTCACTTTTGCCTCAAGTACTTAAAGTTAGAATGTTCACAGTGAATAACTTCTTGGTAGTGAATGATCAAAACTTGGCTTCATATTTGATCATCTGGATTATTTTATTCATACTGGTAAAGACAAAAGATTTCTAAAGTCAGTACATCAAGAATTTTTGCTAAGTCATTGGAATTTAAATACTTTATTTCGGTATTTTTTTAATACTGTTTTCTGTTTTCAGCTATTCAGTATAAAAATGCTGTCCAGCTGGAAAGCAGGTAGGTATCCCTCACGTTTGCCTCTGGTTTGAGGAAATCAGACTGAACGGCTTTGTGCAGGTAGGTGTTGTTCCTTCCAGAGAAACAGCTTTGGGCAGCAGGGCTGTATATCTTGCCCCTCAGACAGATTTAGCTTTGAATTAGCTAGATGGCCAGGGCTACCGTCTGGTAGAGAATTTGACGAGTCTGCTGTAGAAGGCAGCTTTTGTTGGTGGTACCCTCCTTCCATGTCCAGCTTCCAGCAGTCAAGTGTCCGCACTCACTGGAAAGTGGACCTGAATCATTTCACCTCACATAATCCCAGAGCAGAACCATGGAATCACTTGGGGCAGAAGGGACCTCTGGAGGTCTCTACTCCAGCCTACTATAAGCATCTGGTCTGACCTCCTCTACTTAGAATCACAGAATGGTTTGGGTTGGAAGGGACCTTAAACACCATCTAGTTCCAACCCCCCTGCCAAGGGCAGGGACACCCAACACTAGACCAGGTTGCCCAAAGCCCCATCCAACCTGGCCTTGAATCATAGAATCATAGAATCACTAAGGTTGGAAAGGACCTCTGAGATCATAAGTCCAACCGTCAACCTAACACCACCATGCCTACTAGACCATGCCCTGGAGTGCCTGGTTTCTTCACAGAAAGAGTAGTGAGGCGTTGGAACAGGCTCCCCAGAGAGGTGGTTGAATCGTTGTCCCTGGAGATGTTCAAAAAACGCATAGATGCGGCGCTCCAGGACATGGTCTAGCAGGCATGGTGGTGTTAGGTTGACGGTTGGACTTATGATCTCAGAGGTCCTTTCCAACCTTAGTGATTCTATGATTCTATGATTCTGCTGCTGGGGAGCCCAGGACGGAATGCGCCACTCCAGATGTAGCCCCACAAAGGGGAAGAACGGCCTAAGAAACAGAGGGAAACTGACTTTCCGGCTGGCTAAAGTCTAACACTCGGTACACGAGGCAGCAGGGGGTTAATGTTGCTCAGATAAAATTTCTGTATGGATTTAAAAGTTTTATTCTTTTTTTTTTCCCCTTTTGCTTTAGACTGTTTCTATAAGAACAGGTAATATTTTTGCTTAGCCCCCATGCCTGTAACTTTCATTTAGAGTTCAGCACCCATTTGAGCACCTCTCTCAAATAGTCCTTCTCACTCCTTTGTGCTATCAGTGCCGCAAGCTGCCTCCGTCTTTCAGCAGAACATGGCAGCTAACGACCACGCTGGACGTGGATCCATTTGCAGACTTCCACCATCTAAAGCCTTTAAAGGAATAGCTGTCTGCAGATGTCATTTTTCTTCTAGGATATGTTTCGATACCGTTAACTGAATATTCAGATTATTTGCAGCGTTCCCGCCGTCGGTGTGTTAATACCTCCTGGCCCGAGTAAAAAGCTGAGGCTTAATGGCGCTGTGGTCGGCAAACTCATCTATACTTTATTTTGGGAGCTCAGCTGGCTGTTATGGAGGGGCAGTTTCCGTTTCATCTGAGCACATCCTGTGCTAGTGAAATGCCTCAATCATGAACATATGTTGCAGGAAATACAGTTGTAGCACGTAGGGCTTTTTTAATTTTCTCTTAGACTTATGACTAAAGGGCAGTGTCAAAGTTCATGGTCTAAAAGTGGGTATTTCTTGACTGTCATCTTATTTTTAGGTCCTTTAACTTGAAACAAGATTTTTCTTGGCTTGCAGTGGTGATCAAAATATATACAGCTGTAATTTCCAGTAGGTAATTAAGTGCCTTTGTTGAAGCTAAATTTGCTTATGTGAGATTCTAGTGTTTATAAACCTAACCAAGAACAGTATGGGACTACAAAAAGCTGAATTATTTCAAAGTTTGTTTGCTTAGTTTTTCTGAGTTCTTCTTTTCCTTTCGGAAGAGGAAGCTAAATTATATCCAGCTTTGCAGTCCTGCAGGCATCCTGCGCCGTCATTTTTCTTTCTCACTTCATTAGGTTATTTTGCTGTAAATTATATATATGTATATTTCAGAGGGACCTATATCATTTACTAAATATGCACCTAAAATGTACTTTAAAATAAAGCAAATAATTTGTTGTATGCTTTGCAAATTAAAAGGGTCAAAGTCTTAAATAAAAATGTTCTGGGATCAAATTTTGATCTTTTTATTTTATGGAATAGCAGCTGCTCCTCAAATAGTCCTGCTGTGTCTTTTTGAGGAGTAAAGTCCTTTTCCATGTAAGTGAGTCTAACGAACTTTGTCACCCCATATTTAATTATGTTTCATTACTACTGCAGAAGATCTGCTCTTACAGCTGATAAGGAAAAGATCTCAGCGTATTTGTCAGGACTGAATAAAAATTGTGGAGTCACTCTGTAGCTATGTAAGCGATGCTCAAGCCAAGTGCATTACGGGCTGTTTCCGTGTAATGCTTAACTAAGTATACATGGTGTTGGACTACTTGATTCATAATTCTCACTAGCTGGAGTCTTCAAAGGCTTAAGCTTTTGAAGAAACTCAGATACTAGTTGAAAGAGCACAGATGAAGACCTCAAGCAATTGCAGGATTCATTATGATTTTCATTACTTATTTTTTATGTATGCAAAATTTTTTACTCCGGTCCAAATACAATGTTTCATTCGTTAAATTAATAATTTCTTGCAATTTCTTTGTAAAGACCAACCTTTATTTACATCAATATTCAAAACCCAGAGAGACACAGAACAATTTTCTCTGGACATGAATTATTTTTTCTTGCATTAACAACAAGCAGAGAGAGTGAGGGAGGAGAATCCCTACAAAGCTCCCCTTGGAGTTCTCTCCATCGACTTTTAATTTGGGAAAAATGAAACTGTTATTCAACAGAGTGAGGTAAGGAGCCTGAAAAATGTACAGTCTTCCTGTACCTGTGTTTCCCTCATCACTTTGGACTTCCTCTGTACCCCGCAAAGTCTCTGGATCCAGTCCCTACACGGCAGGGCAGTGCAAGTGCAGGATGGCGCAGTATGGTGGTCTATGGTCTGTCTTCTGCAGCACCTTCCTGGAAAGATGCTGAGCACAGATTCGGATGGCTGCTCCCTTACTGGAGCCGGTCAACGGTCCAGTTCCACTTCATAAGGGAAGAGCAGCAGTGGACGAAGTCTCTGACTTCTCGTTTCCCATTTCACAGTGTTATGAATGACAGGAAACAGCAATGTTTGCCTTTTCTCTTCTAGTGTTTCATGTCTGTATGAAAGATGTTCAAAAGACTTATTTTTGCGTTGGTTTGAGCAAAAGGCGTGCAGCTGTACAGGCGTGACAGTGGCTGATTGCATTTTTCTCCTAGCTGCTTTAGAAACCAACCCAAGCTCAAAGTTAACTTTAAACAGCTTTAATGTGAAGAACGAGGAGCTGAAATCGGCGCAAGCGAGCCCATTTGTGCAAGATCTGCTTTCTGACGGCTCAGCCTCATCTGGGCTGTATCCGTTGAGTTGTCTGAGCTTGCAGAGATGGAGTAGTCCCAGCAAAAGGCTGCGTCCTCCGTCTGTACTCATTCTGTACAGACTTCCACCGTCAACTCCTCAGCCAAGAAAACGGGGTGTTACTTTTAAAATATCGTTCAGCTTTATGTTTACTCTGATCCACTGAAGCCGCAAGGCAGAAGTTGCCGCAGATGGAATTCGTCTGCTGCGATGGTGGCTTTCGAATGAAAGATAAGATGAGATTTCATACTTTATGTTTAAAACAGTACTTTTCCTTTGATTTGTACTGAAATTTAGGACAAAAAAACAGCCAGAAGTGCGCTTAGAATTTTTTTGTCACTCCTTTCTCATGTAAAACTCCTAGTTATTTTGTGAGAATTTGCTTGAGTGTGAACTTTGGTGTCTGACTTCTACATCAACTAATTAAATAATCCTCCTTTCAAGAACCGATTGACCAGTAGACAAATGCATATACTGGAATGTAATGATGTTAAACTAATCATTACTGATCTGGACAGCCCTGTGAGTTTGGATGGGACAAAATGATAGGAAAACAATGTGGGTTTGAATCGCAAGGGCTACGCTCAATTTCAGCCTTTCTTTTTTTACCACCACCCCAACTTTTTTCTTTTCTTTTTTTGCCGGCTTTGTCTCATTTCTTAGTATATATTTGGAAGATTAAATAGCTAGATCAAGTTATTTTGGTGGTGCTGTTTCTCCCCCGTGGCAGTAAGCCGTGACGTCCAACCCACAGCGGCACAGCCGGGCAGCGTTTGAGGATCTCTGTGTACGGTAGCTGTGTCAGACATCACAGCGGGAGGCTCACATTTAGGTCTGGCCCCACCCATATTATTAAATTTAAAGATGTTGTCAACACTGTTGCTAGTTATGCATCAAATATAAATTGGTTACAGAACATCTCTGAATGTTAAACTACCTCAGATTGCCTCAGTTGGTGTGATTAGACGATGAATATAATTTACATGTTGAGCAGTGGAAAAATTCTTCCTTCTACTAACAAGGATACATTAAACAATGTCTCTAGCGAGTTTCCTTCCCTTAACGTCCTTTGCTTCTTAAGTTATTGTTTAATACACTTCCTAATCCTAAATTAGCACAGGTAGTACCGATTTAGTAGTATTTGGCATTGATGTAGCGATTGCACATGTTTTTTTTCTGGCCAACATACATGATAAGAAGCTTTTCATTTCTGAACTGAACAATTATAGACTTGTTTTGCTCTTCAACTGAATATGCAAATAATTATGAGGAAAATAGGCAATGCTCCCAGGAAAGCCTCTGGTTTCCAAGTCTAGTCCAATTAGTAAAGAAGGAAGCTTTCTTACACAGCTTTTATAATGGTCTTTTTCACTGATCAGATAGGGATTATTAATAGAGCTGGGACTGAACACTCTCCAGATTGAAAAGTAAGTAGGTGCAGGGTCAATCCATTCTATCAATCACTGATTAATGCAACACAGGCTTATAAATATCATCACATCAAGTCATCACATGTAGCATGCTGAAAATATATAGAGATCTGCAGTGCTTTGCAGGTGCCTTAGAAAACCCAAGGTAAACACTGAAAAACTTACTTTGCTTAATTTAAAAAGAGGTTTTTATCTTACCTATTTGTCCTAGTTTCAGCTGGGAGAGAGTTAATCTTCTCCTAATAGCTGGTACAGTGCTGTGGTTTGGGTTTGCGATAAGAACAATGTTGATACACTGATGGTTTGGTTGTTGCCTGGCAATGTTTACACCAAGTCAGGGACTTTTCTGCTTCTCACATCACCTCACCAGCGAGGAGGCTGAGTGTGCACAAGGTGGTGGTGGTGGTGGAGTCACCATCCCTGAAGGTATTCAAAAAGCATGTAGGTGTGGCACTTCAGGACATGGTTTAGTAGGCATGATGGTGTTGGGTTGATGGTTGGACTTGATCTCAGAGGTCTTTTCCAACCTTAATGATTCTGTGATTCTATGGTTCTCAGAAGCTGGGAGGGGACATGCAGGACAGCTGACCCAAACAGGCCAAAGGGATATTCCATACCATGCATTGACATGCTCAGCACGTATCTTGGGAGAAGCTGGCCTGGAGTTTAGACAATGACTTGGGAACTAGTTGGGCATTGATGGTCTGCAGGTGGTGAGCAATTGTGCTGTGCATCACTTGTTTTGTATATTCTTTTATCATGGTTATTATTATTCTCTTCCTTTTCTGTCCTATTAAAGTCTTTACCTCAATCCATGAGCTTTACTTTTTTTCCCCCCCGATTCTCTCCCCCATCCCACTGGAGGGGTGACGGGGAGCAAACGGCTGTGTGGTTGTTTTAGCTGCTGGCTGGGTTAAACCACGACACTCAGGCAATGTCTTTCCTTTCTATAGCTATATCTGATGAGGAGCTGGAATACACTTTCTGGAAACTGGCGGAAAGATGCAGAAGCAATGACTGCAGAGCTGCCTTTCGAAATATATTTTACACGAATACAGAAACTCTCCACTGGGAGCACAGCAAACATGGACAAAGAAAAAGGAGACAAAAATTTCAGACAATCTTCAGCCCAGGGTTCTTACAATGTTTTATAATCCAGTTCCTGTGTTTAAAAGCAGGAATATCCCATCACTTTGTTGGAAACACAAGGCCACTGAGTAATGAAGGCCTGGCGCTCTCCTCACAAGGGGCATTTTTATATGGGTAATAACTTCAGTGGGATTGCACCTGAAGCATGCCAGGAGATTATGGCATAGGAAAATATGGCATATGAGGGCAGACCTTATAAACAATTTGTTTGCTAAATGATGATGTCACCTAAGCCTGGGAATTCTAGGAAATCCAGCGTGTCAGTGACTCTCTTATTTCTCTTTTCTGATGAACTGGGGTGTGACTCTGCATGTGCACCTTGGCACGTTGGCTTTTATAAAGTTGTCGGTCTGTAGGATTCAAGGCCTCTGGAAGACCTCATTTGGTGAGCTGCATGTCAAGTGACTACTAATTTATCAGAGCCTACTTTGTAGTTTCATTTGGCCAAATGAAGACCACTGAAAGTTATGATCACTTCAAACAGGACTATAAAAGCCGAGGAAAAATATGCAAGACTGGGGTTCTTAGACAGGGGGACCTTAAAGATAAAAAAGCAGAGGGGCTGAACTGAAAAACCATCACCATAATCTGTCTCTGTTGGGTGGCTGCAGTTTTGATCAGCAAAAAAGGAGCAGCCAGAGATGCCTGGAGATTCTGCATCGATGCACAGGATTTTGGCTGCTGCCTCCTGTGTGTGCCCTGTCTGACGGGGCAGAGAGCAGCTTCCTCTTGGTACCCAGCACCAGCGCAAACCCTTTACTCTAGAGAGGTAAAGCCGGACAAGCCTTCAGCAGGGCTTGTGCCAATAGAGTTTCTTTGGTTTCTTTCAAAAGGAGCACTAGGAGAACATCTTACTGCTGCCCGAGAGTGTCGGAAGTAAAACTGAACTGAACTGGTGATGATACAAAGGTCTACAGCCTCAATGGATATCATACAAACGTGGGATCATGAGGGCTGGAAGGGTGCAGATGCTAACTGTAAGGCAGATGGTGACATTTATTGACTGCAACATTTATTGACTGTAATGTTTATTGACAGATTATTAAAAGGCTTCTATCGCCTTGGCACTTCAATATCTACTGCGCAGGAAACAGACCTCGTCAACAAATCCCACTGTAGAACTAAAAATAAAAGCTCCATCAGCTCATGTGGTCTACTGCAAAAATAGTCCGGAGAGCACTTGAAAGCCTGAAGGAGCCGTCAGAGGTTACGCGGAGCCTTGCTGCGTGCCAGGCTGGGTTCTGGCCAGCTGCCAAAGGGACTGAGTTCCCAAAACCCTCCCCTCGGCATATGCCCTGCTGCCAGAACCAGCTAGCGCAACGTCCGCACCCAAAACGTAGCAAGGCTGACCCGGCAGTTGGTAATGCTTGCCGTGCCACGGGGAGACAGTGATTTCCAGTGTGAATGGGGACCAACAGAGTTTAATAGTTTTGTCAAATATAGCCAGTATGTTGACCACTTGTACAACAGTGACTAAGACTCCTCTTGCAAACCTCAGCAGCTAACGAATCCCATCAAATTACCTGTTCAGTCCTCATCCTCTTTACCTGAGCAAAGTGTGGAAATGTTATCATAAATACGCTGATGGGAGAGTTGTACATTTTGTTGCTCCTGCTCAATGCATTGACCAAGAGCCTCCAGCATCTCTGTATTCTCCTCCCTTCTCTCATCCCATGTGCTGCCCTTCCATCCTCCCATAATTCAGAAATGTCTTGAAAACTGTCTGTCTACTGCCAAGGACTTTGGAGTAAAGTGGAGGACAGGCTATTCACAACAGTAGCAGGATGCTGCTTCACTCTGGTAATGGCTGCACGTCTAAAAAGCAAACTTTTATAGGACTGAAAAAGGTGAATAGAAAAGGACTCTACGAAATACATCCCAGGGTCATTATGTGTAGCTTCCAATCCAATGGGCCTAAGAAGAGGATTTTCTTCCATTAACCTAGTTTACTAAGTGAATTTTCCATGCAGCAGTGAACGAGTGTCATTAGCATTCACTCTGAGTGAGAGAACGGCTTTGACTGTGGTTCTGCTTATTTGACTTCTCTCACTAAACCTTATCCATCATCATGAATGCTTGGCCCACTTGGATCCTGGTAGGCATAACGCGAAGTCTGCTGAGGAACGGAGCCTGGGCAAAGCCTAGTCCCTGCTACTGCAGTCAAGTCATATAATCACGTTAACCCACTCATTATACTCCTCTCTAAAACAGTTGGGTTATTTGCCCAACTACTTCTTATCAGCATTAAAGATCTTTATGGCTAGAAGAATCAAATATCTTTCTGATTTCCAGCATAAATTCATTCTATTTATATCCATTTGTTCTTGTGCTAGCATTGTCTTTATGCTTAAATAGCTTCTTGCCTGTCTATCTGTGATATTTACTCACTGATGTATTTATAGACAGCCCTCCTGTCCCCTTTCTCAGGCTTTGTTTCGCCAGGGCAAACAAGCCAAGCTGCCGTAAGATCACTGTGAGTCTTCTAATGACTCTGTTTCAGTGTGATTTAATTTTTCTGGAACACGGACTTTTGCCCAAGTCTCTGTGCTATACCCCAAATGAGGTTTTACTAATGACTCTTACCGTTACTCTGCCCAAAATTCTTCATCAGATACATCCTAGAATCCGATTTGTCCCTTTTATGGATGGTCATGTTGGTCCTCTGTAATCAGCGCAAAAGTTTTAGAGCTTGCTGCTTAAAAACTGTCACAGCTTCATCACCTTCAAGGGAGCTGTGACAGCTTCCACCAGCTGGGGATCTGCAGCTGATATTTCAGTTCGCAGGACACAGCTTTCTCTGTGGCTGGCCCGAAACGGTGCAGCTCATTGCCAACTCCCCTCCCCCAAGACCTTCCCCAGGGGAACCACTGATTTGCTTCTGCCCAGCCTGCAATGTTGGAAAAGCACTTACTCCATCTTGTCCTAACAAAATACAAGGCAAAATTTGGCAAATACTATTCATTCAGTTTGCACATGTTGGAAAAAAAAAATCTAAAAATCTCAGCTCCCCCCCCCTTTTATTTTTTGCTTAAATTCAAAACATTTTCAGTCATTTTAGCCATTTTGAGTCCTGGACATTCAATTGCTTTCCTTCATCTCTTTCTCGGTCCTCATTAAGTGTGAATAAAACTTTCAAAATGACAATTAAAATAGATTTTGTTTATTTCCGTGGAGAGAGCCTACGTGTGACTGCATGGCTGCCCGCTGTCCTTCTTCATTTCTTCCTTTCTCGGCTCTATCCTTCATCTTCTGTCACCTGTGATCCAGACTAAGCCCTTCATGGCAAGGACTGTCACTTTATATTCATCTCTGCCTAAAGCAGAGATGCTTATTATTGGTTTCTGAAAGTATAAAGAATGTGGTGGATCAATGCCATTACCCTGAACTGCACTTAGAGGACAAAGGCAGCGTAGCTGTTGAATTGATGCTCTGGGGAGCACGGAAGCAGAGCTACATTTCGGGCTGTCGCAAGACTTGCCAGAGGACTTTGCGGATATTTCCATCTAAAGAGCGTAGCCAGGGTAAAAGCTACAAAAGCACCGATGACTGTGAGAAAACTTGTAACGCAGAGAGTTGTCTCAGTTGCCCCGTCAAATGAAGCAGATGTTAACAAAAATTTCGACTGCTAAGACAAAGGCTGCTGAGGGTCTGGCAGCAGCCTGGACTCTGAGCTCAGTCGGAGCATGGTGTCAATAGGCTGCACTGATTTAAAATAAAGACATGGTGATGGTATTTTGAACAGCTCCTAAAGGCACTTGCTCAAGAAGTAGCAGAGCAAGTGAGCTAGAGGCCTGAGAGATATGAAATCATAGTCCAGTGGCAATAAATGAGGGCATTGAGCTCTGGGGCATCTCTCTCCCAGCTAAAAGCCCTAACCATGCTCAGCATCCCTGCCTTCCCCAGGTGCCTGCAGGCCCCATGAAAGAAAGAGGTCGAGAAGTACCTTTTCCTTTTCTTTTTTTTCTTTTTCTTTTTGGGACTGACTTGGACATTTCTGCATGAAGCACGCCCCATACTGCGAACCCTGTCTGCCTGGCCACCCATCGCTGCCCTGCAGCCCCGAGCATCACGCTGTTGCGGCCCTTTGTCAAACACCACTCTGAGAACCCCATATTTGTGTTTCTGCATCAGTGCTTTAGCTGCATTCCGTAGGGTACTCATTTATTTATCCTTGATTGACAGGCTTCCCTGGACCAGAAATTTTGCACCTGCCTGTTAAAATACTTTGCAACTTGGAAGGTAATGAAATAATTGGTTCTCTGTTGTGGTTTTGGTTTTTTTCTTCTCTGTTGTCACCTGTGCCGGTACCACGCAGCTCATAGATCTGCCTTCCTGAGTTCCCCAACACCATCTTTGGCGTACAGATATGAACTGACACCTTCAGCTGACAGGTAGTCAATCAACAGCACAGCGAGCTGGTGATATTGTGCTTGTGATAGCTGGTTTCAGTAACTGCAAAAGACTAGCTCCTCTGCAAGTCTCAAGATACTCTTGAAAGGTAGGTTTAATTAGACATGGAAATATATCTTCAATTTAATACAGAAGTGTAGCTTTGTTGGGGTGAGGTTTCTACTCAGAGGGATGCAAACCTCCCTAGGCTAAAACTACAGAGATAATTACAAGTAGGACAGGAATCCCAGCACAGTGATGGATCCAGCATGACCCCTATATAGCTAATTACAGACTGTCAAGGCAATTTCTGTTCAAGCTGGACCAATATTTAATTAGTCTCCTCCCCATTGAAATCCTGACCTTGGTTTGGCACAGGGAAAGCAGAGTTGTGTATCTGGCCAAAGCATCTCATTGCTGCTCCAGGGGCAGGCGGGTGAGGGAGTAACAGCTGATAATGAAAAATGGCAAATGAGAGTCCAAAACGAAGCAGCAACTTTCACTACCTCCCAGTTCCCTCCTCTCTTGTTCTCCCTCCTCTGAAACCTGCTGCTCATGCTAAAAGGCTAAATAAAACCCAGAGAAGTACAATTGCCTTTTGGTGATACAGTTAATTTATAGTGCAGAATAGAGGAGATACCTTTCCTGGTAACGTTTTGGTCAAATTGAAAAGCGGCAATTTATTCCTGGTGCTTTGTCTTTCAACCACTTTCAAATTTGTGGCAGAAACTTACCTTCTACCTCGTGCCGGCCTGGTTTCCTCAGTGACTTCTCATTAGAAGGTGACAAAAAGCTTGGAAAAGGTCAACTAAATTGTCAACTGCTTAATCTTTATTTATGGAAAATAATGTGCTGTTAAATCTACTAGATCTCTGCCAAAGCTGGCTGACATATTTCACAGAATATTTCTTTCTCTCTCATTCAAAAAAGGGTCCAGATATTATTAAACTGAAAACCAACTCAAAACATAAAAATCTCTTTGCTTGTTTAAAAAGACGTAAGACCTGCAGATTACCTGGACCTACATATGTGCTCCATGTCTATCCTCTGAGAGTCGGTACCAAAATGACATTTTCAGCTTTGCTTACAATGTTTTGCAGAAAAAGGTGGTTAAAATCATGCCTCTTGGTGCCGTCAGAAAGGTTTTAGATTACTTAAACATTACAATGGATGCTTAAATAAAGATATCATCAGAAGCAAAAGTGGGACCAAAGTCAGGACAGAAGAGAATTAGAACAGCTTTTATTGTGAAACAAAGAAGGAGGAGTGCAGATTGGCAATAATTATGTGTTTCATTGTTTGTGTGACTTCAAAACTCCCACCATGGCACAGGTTCCCCTGGCTGGATGGGGCAGATGCCAAATAGCCGTCTGTCCTACAAGCTTGTGGTATCAACACGCAGGACCGAGGCACGCAGGAGGAAAGGATAAAACAGGGGAGCAGTGCAGAGGGCTTGGGTGGTCTGCAGTAAATACCTTGTAAGGAAAAATCTGAGAGGAAGGGAGCTATGGAGAGAGACTGGCATGCTCCTAAATCTTTGGGGCACTTGCACTTGGTTTCCACTAAAGATTTGGAAATGGTTCCCCCACCTGTGGCAAGCTTCTTTTAAAGGTCTCCAGGTAGACCATCTGCGTGGCGTTCCGATGGCAAAAAATAGCCATGTCTGTGTTCTTCATAGCTCACCAGCTATCGGGTGAGAAGATGTTGCTCAAAATACATATGGAGGGGGCAAAACGAATGACAAAGTTTCAGATGAATGATGCTAACGAGTTTGGGAAGAGGTATCACACCTCAGGCATCAGAGTTTCAGAAAGTCTGTTTCTATTACAGATTAGAAGGAGATGGGAAGTTGGAGTAAGATTATCTGGTCTCAGATCCAAAGGCACTGCTGACTTTCTGAGAAGCGTGTGGTCTGGCCCACAGGCCGGGAGGGCACTCGGGACCAGGAGAAGAACCCACCAGAGATGATGCTCTGGAGCTGTGGTGCCAGCAGATGTGGTGAGCCAGGCTGCAAGCGGGACAAGAGAGATGAGGTCTGGGTTGGCAACGACCTCTCTAACACTGCCCTGAAAGCAGCTTTGCCTCTCAGGGGGGTCAGGTGGGGTGCGAGGGGAAGGGAGGAAAGCGCGGGCCTCTGCAGGATGTGTGTTGCACCAGGGAGGCTGATGGTGGCAGAGGAGCCCATGCTAGGTCTTAGCAAAGAAATGATGATTGCACATAGGGTCCTGTCCAAGCAAAGCCTTGAGGAGTGGGTTTTTGCTGGAATAAAAAGCACAGGGATGCTTTCACTGCACTTACTTCAGGTCAGCCTTCCCAGCCCTCCTGACTTTGGGCATGGGCTTCCTCTACTCAGCCCTGGTGAGGCCGCACCTCAAGTACTGTGTCCAGTTTTGGGCCCCTCACCACAAGAAAGACATCGAGGCCCTGGAGCGTGTCCAGAGAAGGGCAACGAAACTGGTGAAGGGGCTGGAGCACAGGTCTTATGAGGAGCGGCTGAAGGAACTGGG